>BMAO01011992.1:0-22924 GCA_019973975.1 Trichonephila clavata
ATGTCCATAAATTAAGGATAATTCAGAATCACACAGAAATTGAACTCTAAAATAAAAATTTCACCTGTAGAATTATCACACACATCTTGAAGAAGAATATGCAAATTACAGGAAACCACCAGATGGCGCAGATAGTACGTCACAATGACGAGAGTGAAAGAGAGGGGTATATAAGGAATGGTGGCAAAGAAGTAAAATTGTTCACAAGCGCTTTAAAAGCCTTTCAGTGCAATAACCGCATAGTTATGGCACAAAGGAAGCATTTGGAGGATTTTTTACGTAGAATTATCGGACGACTGGAATGTGGACGTACCCAGCTGGAAGTATCCGAGGAACTTGGAATTGCCCAGAGTGTCATCTCCAGGCTTTGGCAACGATTCCAAGATGATGGTAATGTGAGTAGATGTTACAGCACAGGTCGCCCCCGAGTTACAACGCCGAATGAGGACCGGTATTTGGCAGTTACTGCCAAAAGAAACAGACGGAGCACAGCATCAGACCTATCTCGTCAGCTCTCTTCAGCTACCGGTACGACAGTTTCAAGGCAGACCGTGTACAGACGCTTAGGGCACATTGGTCTATATGCTCGTAGGCCTGTCAGATGTGTTCCCCTTACCGCAACTCACTGTCGCCTGCGATTAACCTGGAGTAGAGAGCATGCATTGTGGACACCGCAACAGTGGTCTTGTGTGATGTTTTCCGACGAGTCCAGGCTTAGTTTGCAGTCTGATTCTCGCCGGACTTTCATATGGAGAGCGCCAGGTACCCGTTACCACCAAGAGAACACCATTAAACGACACCGTTACGGTGGTGCAGGATGGCTCGTTTGGGGAGGAATTATTCTTGGTTCCAGAACTGACCTGCATGTTCAGAGTGTAACGATGACAGGCCACATCTATCGGGATGTCATTCTGGAACAACATGTACGTTTGTTTCGGGCGCCATGGGTGCTGAATTTCTGTTTATGGATGACAACGCCCGTCCTCACCGTGCAAACATTGTAGACGAATGCCTTCAATCGGAGGATATCACCCGTATGGATTGGCCAGCATACTCACCGGACTTGAATCCAATAGAGCATGTGTGGGATATGCTTGGCCGACGAATTGCAGCCCGTCAACCCCCTCCCACCTGTCTACCGGAACTTCGGAGGGCATTGCTTGATGAGTGGTGTAATATTCCCCAAGATCAGATTGATAATTTGATACTCAGCATGCGTAGGCGTTGTAAGGCGTGTATTGCAGCGTCCGGGTGACATACTCCGTATTAACCATCATACTAACCATGTTATACTGTTTTTTGTAAGTAGGTTCTTTTTTGAAATTTGCTCCAGGGAGTAAAAATCGCAATTTTTATTAATTATGTCAAACATATAGCATCTTTTTTGCTCTTTACCTTTTGTTTAATAAATAGACTTTAGAAATAAGTCAAATTAGTTTTGCTTCTGTCTCTTTCTTTGCCTGAACTTCATTATCCTTAATTTATGAACATGAGTGTAGATAGATACGTTAGCCTACTTTCGAATTTCAATGTAGATTAAAAAATAGGCGATTGCTTTATTAGCACATGTTTCAATTGTGCTCTCCACAAATAATCGTGTTGCTGTAGCTGTATTTGTACTTTGTCATTCCGCGTTTCTTAGATGTATAAATTCTGCTTCTGTTCACCCCACTTCATTGGGCTTTACAAATTTTGATCGAACGTCTTAGCTTAATTGAAAGGGCCAAGTACAAAGCTAATAACATTACGAGCAACAAATCGAGAATTGTGTGGATTTGTTGACCATTTGTGTTTATTTAGACTAGGGATGGCCAATCGCGGCACAAGTGCCACAATGTGGCACGGTGGAGTTGTAACAGAGGCACGCGAAGATTTACTGAAAAATTATAAAAATTGGGAGAAAATTCATCTTTTTTATTAAAAATTTAAGAATTAACAACTTTTCAAAAATTAAAAATTTTGATATGATATATTTTTATTATTTTTAATAACCACTTTTTACAACTTTATGAAAGTGTTGTTGTCTCAGATGAAAAATCTCAAAATTTGAATCAATATATGCTATTGTATACCGTAAAATCCGGCGTAAAACGCGCACCTGTACTTCCAAGATGCAATTTTGAATTTGTAGGTATATTCACCATATAACACGCACGCCCTTTTCTTCGAAGAAACCTGAAATGTACGTGCACAATTCTTTAACGTTTTGAAGCCATTTATTTGAGAAATATTTAAAGCCTTTATATAGAAAAAAATAGTATATACTTCTAGAACTACAACCTTTAAGTTCATAGGAATGTCATTTCTTTTAAATAAACACTATTTCGATCAATGTAGAAGTCTAATTTTTTTCTATTCTCATCTTTTTTTATTTTCAAAGCTATTATTTTTATACCCGGTGTATAACGCGTACTCGTGAATTTGATTAAAATTTTTGTGTTCAAAGGGAGCGTTATATGCCGGATTTTACGGTAATTGTTTTCGGCTACGGACAGAATTAATATCACTCAAAACTGGCTGATGTGCACCTATAATAACGTAATTTTTTGTTAGCATCTGCAAGAGCTAATCCTAATAAACATCACTTGGAAAAAAAAAGTGGTAGTTCAAAAGCCACATTAAGTAAATACTGAGCGTTTTATAATTATTTTGAATTGAATGATTCAAGAGTTGCTCATTTTTGTTTTATTGCTAACCTAATTGATTGAAATTATTAAAAGTTTATTAACAATGAAACCTTTCGTCTTATTGGTTATATTATTTTTAAATTTTAACTTCTTAGACGCCTTAAAAAATGTGCAATTTGAGTAAAAATCCCATTATAACCTATAAGTCACATTTTTTCACTTTTCCATATTTGATTGTTGGAAGTGGCACGTATGATTATTTTGTATGAAATAGGGCACTCTTTCCAAAAAGGTTGACCATCCCTGATTTAGACTATGTATGAATTTTTTGGGGATGAATAACAAATGATGGATTGCGTCTTCAACGTTGGTTCCTGACATCCTCCAGTCAATAATAAATCTTTCCATTATGGTTTTGGCGAGATATATTCATTTTCTCAACCACTGCCGTAGCTAGTACTGAGTGTGCCCTGTATCGAAATACACCTTTCTTTAGGAATGTGAACCCTGTTAATGGTACTATTGATAAAATTTACACGTGTTGGAGCTCCGTGTTATTGATATGATGGTAGCTACGCCCTATTCTCAGAATAAAGCAGATTCTTGCTAATTTTATCAGTTAGAATACGAATTCCTCACAATTATCTTCTGTTCGAAGCTTGATTGATTTTCCTATTTCAATCGTTTCATAGTCCATTCAAAAATTGCAAATTTTCTCTTACTCTTTCCCCAAATTCATCTTTTATATACAACAACAAAAAAAAAAAAAAAAAGAGTAATAAAATATTGGAAAAAAGCAAAAATACAATAAGCGATTATGATATTATTGCAAACTTCTGCACGTTGCAGTGACGTACACATAATACTTTTATGTTATGGATAGGTGGAAGGGGTTATTAAGGGGTCCGGCACTTCCATAGGAGCTCTATGTTAAATTACGTAAGTTTATGTACCTTTTTCTCAGAAACTACTAGCTTCTCATAGATGAAATTTTTACAGTAGGTTATATGTACTATCAATAAGACTTTAATGAAGGGTTTTGTCTTTTTTTACTAAAAATTAAAATAATTGTGAATTTTTTAAAAAATGTCCTATTCCCCCCCCCCTAAAATTTAACTTAAAAAGACGTTATCTAAAAAGGTTTGCTAGATATATCTTATCCCCTCCATTAAAATGTGTAAACAAGCTGAAAATATACTTACTGAAAATTTGAGGAACCTACATTAATTAGTTTCAGAGAAAAAGATACATAAAGGGAAAAATATTGCATTTTGAGAAAACAGGCTTTAAAGTAAAAATTTGTAATTTTTGACGATTTAACCTTTTTAAATACTTTCCTGAAGCATATGAAACATTTTTTTTTTTTTTTTGCTCTCTGCTTCTACAAAAGACTTTTCTAATTTTCTTTTTTTCATTATTTTTAGCAATCTAGAATTTTTTTGTATCTCAAAATGCTTTCGTTGGGCTACACGAATCCTACGTGCATCTAATTTTTTAAAGCATGACACACAATTAGCACAATGTTTTAAAAGGATTAATTTGGCTACATGGCCCATATTGAATTGTGCAATTGCCATATTTACCCCTAATTTTAGAGTTTTTAACTCCACAAACGTAGATTTTGGAATGACTGACCATATGGTATTATTAACTGGTTTTGAGTCTTTCCATGTAGACATTTTTAAATAACCTAGGGTCAGCTAAGTCTCTAAAAATTGGCTTAATTTCATTCATGAAGGAAGATGACACATGGGTATGTTTTTTATGATCATAATGCTTTTCGTTAAATTCAGCTTTTGCTTTCATAAACTTGCACCATGAATTTGTACCCGAGGGACACAATCCATGTTGTGGGCTCTTATTTGTAGATAAAAGATGGAAATAAACAGCTCAAACAGCAGTTTTCCTGTTGTATAAATCATTGATAATTTTTCTAATGGCCATACCATAATACCTCTGAATTTTGGAAATTAAAATGTCGGTGAGTCGGTTGCGTCCACTTAGGCATCTTCCATCACTTAATTTTCCCCCTCTGTTTTTACTTTTGAGATCCAAAAGACGGGTACCCATACGCTTTTGGATGTACCCAACATACTCTAATTTTTCCACTTGAGTGTCATAAGGATTCAGAGCAAGTATTGATGAAAAACCTCTTGAATCTCCATCACCCAAATACACTGGTGTGCAAAAATTAAGGACGAAGTCGAAAAATTAGCATATCAGCTGAACGAAGAGGCAGAGCGGACAGAAAGACCAATCAGGAGATTAAGTGAGGTGATGTACGGTAGCACATGCGCAGATATGCAGGTAGACGTAATGGGGGAGTGTCTGAGTAGTAAAGCATGTTGTCGGTGTAAGATTAGTATTTCTGGCAAAGAGATTGCACACCGTATAGCAGTTAAAATCACACCGAGTTGCTGCCTCAGCGAGAAAGGGCGAATAATCAATCTGTTAGACGACATCTGGATGCTTTTACCCGAGGTCGAATCATTGGGAAGTTGGAGGAAGGTCGCAGTGTGACAAGTGTGGCTGCAGAGTTCGGAATTGCTCACAGCATCGTTTCACGACTTTGGAGACAATTTCAAACTACAGGAACAGCTATCCGGGGGTTCAGTAGTGGTCGTCCACGAGGAACCACACCCGCAGATGACCGGTATATTGCCTTACAGGCCAGAAGAAACAGGCGGCAGACAGCGGGAGAAATCGCTAGACACACGACACAGGCGACTGGACGACCGATATCGCGTTTTACCGTGGCCAGAAGACTGCACGGTGGTGGTCTGTTTGCACGACGCCCTGTACGGTGTGTACCTCTAACGCCTGCCCATCGGAGAAGGCGTTCTCTGTGGTGCCGGGAACACCGGAATTGGAGAGACAATGAATGGGGACGAGTACTCTTTACAGATGAGAGCAGATTCAGTCTGAGTAGCGATTCTCATCGCATACTCATCTGGAGAGAGCGGGGAAGCCGCAATCATCCCTCGAACATCATTGAAAGGGACAGGTATGGAGGTGGCGGTGTTCTCGTTTGGGGAGGCATCATGCTTGGTAGTCGTACAGACCTTCACATCTTCGACGCAGGTTCAGTCAACGGGACCCGTTATTGTAACGAGATTCTTCTTCCATATGTGCGTCTTTTTAGAGGCGCTATGGGTCCGCAGTTCCTTTTCATGGACGACAATGCACCATGTCATCGCACAGTAGCTGCCGAACAGCTCTTAGAGAGTGAGGATATTGAACGTATGGATTGGCCGGCACGATCTCCGGATCTCAATCCCATCGAGCATGTATGGGATTTTCTTGGCAGCTCGTACCTTACCACCAGTAACGATTCCGGAGCTTCGATTGGCGCTGCAAGACGAATGGGCAGCAATGCCTCAACAACTCATTGACACCCTCATTCTCAGCATGGGCAGACGCTGTGAAACCTGCCTAGCAGTCAGGGGAGATCATATCCCCTACTAAAGACCGGATATTTCTTGCTGGACACCCATCACAGGGATGTTTCGGCCTTCAGTCGCATTGCGCTCCATGCTACTTTTTCAATAAAGCTTCTTTTTATCCCTCTGATTTCTCTTTTAGTAAGTGTTGCTTACATTACTCATGTCCTTACGTATTGGGGATCTTACGGTATTAAATGTGTTGATTTGGAATGCTTTTGTACAAAGTTATATTGAAAAAACCGTCTCGTCCTTTATTTTTGCACACCAGTGTATTTTGTGTAACGAATGCCATAATGAGCTTCGGATCTTTCAAGTATCGCCGTTACACCTTTCACTTCCATGCCTCCCACTTCTTCCACTATAGTTGGCAACACATGATGGTTCATGAACAGAATTAAATGCAGTTTTGCACCGACAATGTTTCGAAAACACTTCAAAGACAATAACTTTTCCAGTATCGACACTCGTAGCTGTATTAATACCATTGAGGGACTGGTATCCTCTTTTCTGCCATGAACCGTCTAAGTCAACAGCAATGCCACGGCTACCTTCTATTCGTGTTGCCTCCTCAACAGAATTTCTCATTGATTTTTCACAGGTAAATTTAGAAGAGTTGAACAACAATTCTGTATAAGTACGGAATTTTTCAGGTGGAGATATCAAGTTCATAAATCCACAAAATATTTCTGCAGCTGAACGACCTCTTCCCATAGATCTGAAAGCAAATACCAATCTGATATTTGAGTGGAAAAGTTTATTTTTATTCTTCAATTAAGTTGGCGTATGGAAACCATGCTTTTTTGCGCTAAAACTACAACAAAGTTCCATGTAATACACAATTCCATCTCTTTCAGAAGCCTCCCATGAGATAGAATGGCCACAGTTTTTACAAACAGCAAAATTCAATAAAGTTTTATTCAATAAATTTAATTCTATTAAAACATTTTTTTTTATTGTTTCCTTCCATATCTTCATATAAACTGTTCTTTGAAATAAGTTTTCGTTTTGAAGCACTTTAAATAACTGTTTCTGTGCTGTCTGATGTGATAGCTGGAACTTTTTGAGCATTCATTTTTTGAACGTCGAAATTTTTTGAGTTTTTAAAGTATTTTTTTAGATCTCCTATAGTTTTTGTCGTTAATAAAATACTAATAAATAATTTAATGTAAAACGTAGATTAAACAGAAAAAAAAATCCGTATAAATAATTTAGAATTCCCAATTAACAAGTTCAAGCAAGAATAATCCATTTAACAAACCAAATTAAAAAAAAAATAACTGTTGAGTTGCCTTTTCCTTTCTTCAAAGAAAAACCGTTTATTTATGTGTAAAAAAAAAAAGGTTATATTAGTTGTATACCAAACAAATCGCACTGTCATCGAAAAAATTAAGCATGGTGAAAGAAAGGTGCTCTTAGAGGAGCACCTGTCACGCGCCAAGGAAAGTGGCTTCCTTTTAAAAAATAAATAAAAATACTTCTAATTATTGTACTTCTATATATCATACATCATCTTAAGCAGAAATGTTTGAATTTTTCAAAAATATAAAGTCAGCCTTCACAAAAAAATTAATGAAACTTTTGTATCACATGTGATACAAGAGAACCGAGGAGGTTAATGGACTACCTGCAGAAGGGTTAGACCATCACTATATACTGCCTATTATTGAAAAACTGCTTAAAAAATTGCTTGATATTCGGATAGAGAAATATCACCCGTCTTGCCACCAATGCATCTGCTCATTCAATTAGAAATGCGGTTGAGGAATCAAAGCGATGCGGATTTAAAATTTTGACAATGGTCTTAGACGAAATTTGTCAAGCTCTACAAAGAAGGTTTTCGAAAGATTTAAAAAAAAAAAAAACGCCGAGAGAAATGTATAATTTTGGATTTTAACTTATATATATATATATATATATATATATTATATATATATATATATATATATATGCAACTAAGTCTTAAAAATAGCATATAAAAATTAAGTGTATATCTCGATTGTTTTTAAGCGATAGTTAAAACTTTACGATGCCTTTCTCATATCTATATACATACATACAGTAGGACTTTTTTTTTTACCGATTGTAAATTTGCACGTAATTAAAATTGCATAAGCATTCGAAAACAAATTTGGTATCTTTTATCTGTAACATAATACATTTAAATTAATTTGATGAGTTGAATATCACAATTAAAAAGCATTATGATATTTGAAGCAAGAGTAATTGAAATTTCATTTCGAAAAATATCATTGAATAATAAAAAGTAAATTCTTAAAACCAAAATTTCTGATGCGTTATTTCAAGCACATTTAAAGTAAATCCGAGTTCGGCAATTAAAAAATAATAACCATATGCTTATCATTGTAGAATATTGTAGATGCCGAATTTTCTTCCTCAAACGAAATAAAATGAATTGCTCTGTCATTCAGCTGTTCTTTTATTGGTTGTTTTTTTAGTGGTTTTTTTATTTTCTCATCTGGGATAAGAAACAACAACAACATTTATTGAAGCATGTTTCATTAAATCTAAAATTTATACTTAGTTTTAAAATGTACACTTTAGATTTTTAAATACATTTATCAAAATTTTTTGTCCACTCTATTTATTTTAGTCCACTCTTTATTTATCGTCAGACTTGGCGAATTATCATCATCACATAGGACAGAAGTCCAATACAAAAAAGTGAGCGGTTAGAATCTTTTCCCGCCATCGTCTAAGGTTGTGGATTGTTATAGGAATTTACAATAATTTCTTCCATTAATAAATTTATAATACTTTACTATACAAATATCACCTAAATATTCGTATAAATAGATTTATATTAATTAAAAAAAACTATTTTTTCATTTTATGTTTACATTATTAGCAGTACAAATAAGTTTTAAAAGAGGGGAGGAACTAGTATTATATCACATTTGAGCATAACCTAACCCCCTTGAAGCATCAACATTAAGCTTTAGTTTTTAGTAGATTTTATTTTGTCTAAGTGTAAGCAATATAGTGTTTGTTAAAATTCCAACTATGTCAACTTTTTGTCAATAAAATACAATTTGCGGGAATCTTTACTTTTCTACTTGAAGGGGTGAGGAGGTGAAAATTTTCGATTGTTATGTGAAGCTTATAGATACCTTTACTCCATCCAATTTTAACATGCGAGTACTGATTCAGACTGTTCATGTGTGATGATGTTGATACGGAGGATAAGAAACATGACGGAAGACCAAAAAAACCTGTAAAGATATAAATTGAGAGATATTATTAAAAGAAGACTCGTGTTAAATACAAGGAAAATTCCTATAATCTTTAGGAGGGACTCAAAGCCAATTTCAGTACGTCTCAAAGCCTTGGCAATGGTTCAAAACTATGGAAATTGAGGTCCATATGAATAAAAGCCGGGACGTGGAGAGGAAATTTTTCGCTTACGAACAGCTACTCCAAAGGGAGAAGCAGAAAAGGTTTGGGAACGAATTATAACTGATGGTGAAAAGTGGTTCCATTATGACTATCCAAAGCGTAAAAAATCATAGGGATGACCCCGACCATGCATCAACATCAACAGAGAATCCTCCTTGACTAGTTCATACTTAATCAATAGCACAATTAAAAATTCAATACAAATAAACACGATAAGCAAACGACAGCCAATTACAATAATTATCTTCGACTTTGATTACTTTGTTATTAAAGAAAAAAAGAAGATCTGTTTAATAAATAAAAAAGAAACATTTCAATTTTATAAGTTGTACTATTAATTATACTTATTTTTACATCTAGTGGTTGATTTCTAAATTAATGTATAGAATACATTTATTTACATTAAAAAGTGTTGCAGCAAATCAAACCTCCAACTATATGTGCGAAAGAGTTCAAAAACAGAAAGTTGTAAGTTCTGAATTAAACCATTGCAATACAGCATGGGCAATTAACAACGAGTTTATTATTTTAAACCATAATCAGTTAATGATTAGGAGGAACACTGAAAGTGCTTCATTCTCTTAATTCCCACAACTCACCATACTACGCAGTTCCAGATTAAGGTCGGCTAAGGATCCAGGTGTAGAAGAATGTATTAAACTTCGTACCAAAACAGAAAAGGAAAATAAAAATACATGTTACTATATTTTATTAACTATATTAAAAAAATTGACACATTTTCCAGAATTTCATTATCTGGTACTGTTCCCTTTAATTTAAGATCAAAGTTCCGTTTTAAACTTTGCATTTAACCACGATCCATGAATTTCCTTGAATATTTGACTTACTGTCGCTCTCAAGTCAATTAATTGCTGAAAATTATGACTAAAATGAGTACATAAATAATAATTATTGTTACTGAGTTTGAAAGTTTATTAGATAAAATAATTTTCAACTGATGTTAGAGAAGAGAATTTTTCGTACCCTTAAATTTGTTCTTTGGCAGTGAACTTGTATCAGTAGTAATAAGTGCTACTTTTAGTTTTGTGATTAAATCTATCTTATTAATAGTTATAACATAAATTAATTTATATAGTCATGTTAACTGTCAATAATATACATTCCGAGTTTTTTTAATTGAAAAAAAGTATTTAGAGCAATTTTAGCATTGAAGGAATTGATTATTTCTTTCATTTCCATTAAGAATATGTAAATGTCTCGTCTTAGATTTCTATGGAATTCATGAAAAAATCGTCCCATTAGAGGAAAATTTCAATTTCTTTTTCAACAGGACTGTGTATAAATATGTGCTTAAGATAAATTTTTATACAAAATGAAAAAGGAAGTAAGAGCAAGGTTAATTTTTTTAACGACCCGATTCTTTGGTATCATGTTTTATAATCCTACGTAATAACTGTACAGTTGTCTTTTTTCGCGTGCAGAAGGCCATTCGTAAAACGAATACAATTAGCATATTTTTACCCATTTTCGCATTTGCTTATTGAGACTAATAGCATTAAATAAATGGGGAAATATAGATTCGAACTATTAATAGCGACCAACGACCTTCCCGGCATCTTATCACAATTTTCATAGCTTACGCTCATAAATCATCACAAGCGTAACTTTTACCCCCGCTTCAAAAGGAAATTCCTCAACGATGAAAAATTTAACTTGGCTCAAGTTAAAAGGGTCATGGCAACTGGAGTGCCCTCAGATTATGAGTTCCTGACTAATTTAATGTGGATAGTGGGGAAACACTTTTTTTATTAATTAAACGCACGAGCCATTTGTGAAGAAGAAAGATAAGACACACTTGATTTGAACCCTTAAAAATGACTTCCAATCCAATGATGCTGGCCGCGAATTCGTCCGTACATTGAACTTTGACTTCGTGAAACTTTGTTATTATGTTTTATCACATTATTTTTTCGAGCATCTGCTCTTACCAGTCTGGAAAGGGCATTGCATTTCTGGATTGTTAGTTTTAAAGACGTGGGTGACAGTTACATGGTGTAGTTCAGATTATTATTTTTTTTTACTTAACTTGGAATGTGTGTTCTTTTTTTAGCTCATGTATTATGATTTAATAGCATTTTGTTTCACTTGTGGTTTAAAAAAAAATTCTTCCTTTAATTCTGTTTCCTGTCCTTCTGCGGATTTTTAGGCATACTGCTTGTGGGATGTAGAAATAAATATAAGTAACTCTTGGGATTTCACAGCACGTCATGACATTATGAGCAAGATTACATTAAAAAAACATTGGTATGGATTTTGGGATTGCTGGAGAAATTTCAACTGCAGACCATCACTATTAATCAAAGAGTTCCATCTGAGTCGTTGAAGATGTCTTTATAAGCTCACAGTAATGCTTTCAGAATATCACTGTTCCAATAATTCTAGTCTTTTGTGTTCACAATATTGAAACAGTATTGACGAATAGTTAAATTATTTAATAATAATTGCTCGAACGATTTGAAACAACACATTTGAATGCAAAAAACAATGGAAAGAAGAATATCATTTTTCATTCTACTCTGTGTAATTAGTGTTTTGAATTCTAAATTATCTGAAGCTAAGCATGTTATCCATAATTCCAAAGAGGTAAGCAAGAATTAGATTTTCTTAAAATCTCTAAAAATTTTTAGTAGTGTTTTTCTTGTATTTTATTTTGTTTATTGTGTATTATGAATTATAACTTTTTATAAAAATGAACACAAACTCCAACTAGTCGTTTTCAGATCGTTCAGTGATTAATTTTCTAATCCTATATTTCTTTTTTATCTAGCCTTTTTGATAATATGTAGTGAAAATAAATTTTTATCATTCTTAAATCCTCAAATGCACTTTTGTAAGATCACTGAATTCAGTGAATTATAGCCACCATTGCAGGTGGAATATTCGTGATGTTTTTTCGTGGAATGCATGTCGATTTCCATATGTGTACAATTCTCCAATCTATATATTACATATACTACAATTTATATATATCTACAATGATTATATATTATTCTCTTTCCTTTTTGAGTTTTCTGTATCATTCTGTATGGACATCTTTGTATCAAAGTAACCGACTTCTCAATGGAAATACTAGCCCCTTTTGATTATGGATTTCTTCAAAAATACAGTATTTTTTTTAAGAAACATGAATTCTTCTAGATTTAATCTATAATTGTTTTAACTTAAAATATAATTATGTAAAAATTTTGAGAATTACATTTTTATTCCCTGTTCAGTTTATAAAGTAATCACACCAACTGTGTTCTATAAAAATATTGATTTGTCTTATCATTTTTCAATCAAGCTTTGTAAAGCTGTAATAGGAATGATTTTTCTATCTAATTTCTCAATGCATTAACACAGACTGTTTTTACTTTTCAATTAATTAAAAAAAATTTATGGTATTATTTATTGTCGAATTGTTGATTAGTTCGATTGTTATTTAAATTCTATATAATATTTATTATCAAAAAATATACGATAAATGTTCAGTACAAAATACTTGATAAATATACAATACACAACTTTTTTTAAAAAAGTTATAGTTTTGTTAATCTTTGTAAATTTTTTCCTTTGAATCTTTTTAAGAATAAGCTAACGCGTGCATTTTCTTTCTTAATCTATTAAATTAATAGAAATTTCAATGGCTGTATATATAAAAGCCGGTGGATAAAAGTAAATTCTCATGACAAAGGTAAGAAGAATGTACATTTCGCACTTATTTAAACAAGTTTATTTCATTTTTATTGAAAATCACTTAATATAATTTATTTGTACGAACAAAATTATCATATTTTCGTAAAATAATTTTATAAAAATTTTTTTAAAGTCTTTCTTAAAAGAAAATTCTGGCTGTTTCTGTAAAGCTATTTGAGATATTTTAATTTTAAGCATCTAAGATAATGTTTTTAGGTTTCATTAGCTTAAATCAAACATGTTGTAGAAGAATTTATAAGTAAATTTACATATCGACACAATATCGTTTTAAATGAGGCTGAAATTATAAAGGAGTTCATTCGATACCATCTAGTTTATTGGTAAATCGTTTGAAAATAAGCAGCTAGTATAATGAGAGAGCCATCACAATTATATATTATTATATATTATTATATTCATTTTAATTATTTGCGAACATATAATGAGATTAATCGAAAAGAACAGTCTTTGAAAACATTTTTATTAATTGTTGCAGAAACTTTCAAAAAGCTGGGTAATAAGATTTTTTTTTTAACTTGGAATGTTTAAAATGAAGCTTCTTCAAAATTGATTTTCAGAAATTGTAATTCATTTATTTATTTTTAAAAACCTTTTCTGCTTTTTAAGAATATTTTTTAGTCAAAAATATATGCGTTTATAAATTTTTTTAAGAAAATTAAATATTGCTGAAAAATGTCATATAGAATGTATTTGCTAATCCGGTTCTAATTTTATTGTTGATGATTGAAAGGAACATTTTTTTGAAAGCCTATATTCTTATCATTTAAATTACTATGTAGTGATAAGTATTATCATTTGACGTTAGACTAAGTGGGTATGATAGCAAACCTTGAAAAAGATAAGGACCTTTTCATCATTATCTAATCGAAATGTGATAATTTGGATAAACTTACACTTCAGATGACTACATTTTGGGGTTCAAATATCTTCGTTTAGTAAAGTATCTTGGATTAGGTAAGAGAGAGAGAGATGTGTTTTGTTAACCATCGGACAATACTTGCATAACAGTTTTCAAAATATCTGTTGCCTTGGTGTTTTCTGGATCACAATGATAAAATATGTTCTATGTATAAAACATTGAGCAATTAAGTTCAACACAATACTGAAAACAAGGATATTGAACCACCAAAGAATATCAGCAATTATATCATAATTGGACTATTATTCATAAAGTTAACTTTTCAGAATGCTACAGTAGATTAAGTTTATATAAATGTCAGTAGGAAACAAAATGTGTATACTATAAAACGCAGATGGTACGACCATTTTTTAAAAAAACTGCGAAGATTTACTTAACTTAAAAAATTGTAATTGGGTTAAAAGAAGCAATTTTTTTTTCGAAACCGTTTCATTGTAACATTTCTTTTGACCATTTTTCGAAATTATGTTTACTTGTGATGGATAAATTATTAAGAGCGAACTAAAACTAAATAAAAATTTTTTTTCGAGTACAAACAATATTTTTGCAAAATACAATAGTTAAGTAAAAATAGTAAAGTTTGGAAGTTCTTTACTAATCGCGTTGAATGAAGCTGTGACTGCATTTCTGAGATACTCCCCATTGTTCGACCTAATCTAGAGAGTTCCCCCACATATTGGACACAAAATACCTTACTTAGGGAATTTAGTTTTGACATACCCTTGTACGGCTCTAGTTTTAGGACACAAAAAAGATAGATCATTGTTCTGCTTGAGATAATTGTTCCATTGCAATCAAGCAGCAAGTTCGTTCTCTCTACATCACAATCTACATTAAAAGACATGCTAAAAACATCCAAATCTTTTTCAAGCATATTGAAATCTTTGTTCAAATTAAGTATTGAAGTATTCACAGGTCATCTTCATAACTTTTAAGCCTATTTTTATTTTCTGGGGGTATTGCTTTTAATCTCGGGAAGTGAAACAAGTTGATTTTAGCTTACTGATTAACAAATACAACAATTTGCGAAAAAATTCCGAGAGAGCCCCAGATATCATCAATGAATAGATCCCCCCCCCGTTCCATTATGATATTAAACTTATTCCTGTGACAGATATCACCTGTGAAAAAGGCAAAACTCGAAAGTTATGCTGTCTATTCTAACATTTCGCACATTACAGTCTACTGTTTGTTAAGGAAGACTGACACTATTTCGCCTTTCAACTTCCAAACTCGCCAGGAGACATTCCTACCATCCCCAAATCCATCTTCTTTCGTATAAAACAGTAGGTGGTCTTTAAACTGTGTTCCACGAAGCATACCCAGGGGTTCCCGGGTCAAAATAATTCGAAAAGAAAACTATAAATATGTATGCAAAATAGATTCACGTTCTCTATGGAATTTATATAGCCACAGGTATCTAAAGCCGTAAGAGTCTCTCGTCCCACGAAGGGAAGTACAAAGAATAACTTCGGTGCTGAATAGCCTCTCTTTTTAGTTAATTCCTTCAATTTTAATTATAATATAATAAAAGAATGTTAATACGTTTTTTCTTTAAATGTACTACCTATATTGTGAATGTTCTGTTGCTTATGATCTTGAGTTCCGTAAAATAATTTTATACTCATTAGTGCAAAGTTTTGCGAAGCTATGTAGAATGGAATTAAATAGCTCGGATTTAGACGAAAGGGTTAGTTATACAATTAATCCCCTCTTTACATTTGTAGAATTAAAAACAACAACATCGGCTTGTAAGTGAACATTTTCAAAAGAATACCTAACACCTGTATAATAATTTTATGCCTATTGCAGTGTTTGGTTAAACTAAGTGGAATGGAATGAATTGAATTTTGACGACAGTGTTAAAAATTATGCAATAAACTTTTTTCCCATTTGCAGAAAAAATCCTCATACAACAGAACATTTGTTTAAAAAAAACCCTTATAACACCTACAAAATAAAATTTCCCAAAGGAGAAAACTAAGGATAAATGGTAAAATCAAAAGACTTGCCAATGAAAAAGAAGAAACAACTTACATATCGACAGATACGACGTTAAAATCTAAATTTAAGTAGGAACTGTTCCAAAATTTTAGGTTACAAATTTTTGCAGACTAACAGAAGTTTCTCACACTGTTATAAACATTTTAATGCCAGTCTGAAAAAGCTTTTAAGTTTTAATGCTAATAAGAAGTAAATTATGTTAAAAGTTTTTAATAAAGAAAACAGTAGTTTTCTTTGTAGTAGCGACAACATGTTAATTCACTTTAAATATTATTTTGAAGTATTTATTTCTAAGGACAGGAGTGATCACTTTTGTCTAGTGGTATGTTACATGCTTACGAATCCATGGGTCGCGGGGAACCTATCTCCGATAGGGGTTCTTCAGAAACACCTTAAATAGTCTCAAGGTTTCCATGAGTCGAAAAAGTTTGGTGTAATACAAGGACATATCAGAGTATTCAAATTGAATGGATTAAAAAAAATAACGAAAGCGTTTGAGAATAAATCATCGTGTGAAACCGAACAGTATTTATAAACTTCACGATTACATCAAACACAGGTTTTATGTACAAAGCAGTTTTACACAAGACTAGGGATTGCAATACCGGTATTTTGAGCCATTTGTGCAATTTTGTAATACCAGTATTCACAAGTTTTTATACCTTTTGTTCGGTATTTACTAGATATTTTTTAAACTGTCTCATCTATATGTTCAGGGATCGCCAACATAGCAAAATAGTATAATTTTTTGTTTTTGTGTCTCACTAACGGGCGAAATTAATTAGACTGGGAATATAAAGTTAAATCATATAATCAAGAGGAGTGACAAAATATGTGAATCATCCACGGAGGCGGGCCAAAACTATCCCATTACAGCCCAGAGCGATACTGCACACGCGCAGGATTCGTAGTCTGACATTCGTATCTGTGAAAACAAGGCTGTATTTGTGAAGAAAGAGCATAATATTTCGACGTTTTTTTAATTTGTGAGTTTGTTACTCACATTGTATTTGCATATCATACAGTACAATTGATGCATCGTGTTTTTTAAGATCACATTTCAAAAATTTGTAATAGTATCGCAGACTGAATAGCGATATTTGCACTTTTTTGTTATTTAAATAAATAAGATGTGCCTTTACCTTTCTGTGATTCTTTATATACTGTTATAACTTATAAGTTAAAAAAAATTTTTTTTTTGTGAAATTTACACACTTTAATAAAACTGGCAATTAAAACAAAGAAACTCCTGTGTTTCTTTAACACAGTATTAAAACCGGTAAATTTTTATCCCGGTATTAAGATCTAAAAAATACCGAATACCGGTATTGAACTTATCGTCCGATATTGCAATCCCTACACAAGACTTCTTGAATTAAAGTTCTATGTAGACGCATGCAAAAATGCTCACATTTTTAAGGAAAACTTTCATACACGCATAAAGTAAAACATGCCCATGAATTAATTAAAAAGCATTTTTAATTGAATAATTTTCTGTCATTTTAAAATTTGTGGCGAGCCGGCTAGAAACTCGGCAGAACATATTTTGCCTATCACTACGCGAACCTTAATGAAAATAAAATAAACTATAGTTTAAAAAAACTAAAAAACATCCTTTTATAGTTAATCGAACTAAGTTGTAACTTAATCTTTTAGTCGCCATATCTGGAAACGGGATCTGAAATTAGTCGCCAGATGCGGGATGGGATCTGAAAATGGGAAATCGTTAATCCTGATAAGGACAAGGGAACAAAATTATTAAATTATTGTACTGTCATCGGTTTTGGACAAGGGAGCAAAATTTCGAATTAATCTGACCTTTTAAAGGGGTAAAATTAGTTCAAAGATTCCATTACATGCAAGTGAAGCTTATAAAAGGGTGTTAAAAAAAGAGGCGTATTGATTAATATTTTAAATGCTATTATATGCATTGACGTATATATTTTTTTAATGATTGAAATTCTTTTTCATTGTATTATTTTTAAGAAAAATATACTTTTTGTATTGCCACAACAAAACAAAATAAAATAATATTCAACATTTATATAACTTCAGCTGTTATTTTGATTTTTGTTTTAATTTAATGATAGTAGTCACAATATATTTTACGAAAACTTTCAACTTATTTTGACTTTTTTGATATTTTATATTGTTATAATTGTTAAAAGTAATCACCATGTATTGAATTGTGTTGTTTATTACATTTTTTCATGTTTCAGACTTACATCTTACGATATTTCGAAGACCAGAAGATAATTCCAGTCACTGTAGAACTTGATTTAAAATTGCAGGTATTGTTTTATTCTATTTTTTCATAAATGCAACAAACCTATTTATATAAAGTGAGTAAATCATTAACTAGGTTAAAATAATATTATAAAGACACATCTCTGAAAAGAACCCGAAACAAGTTTTCAAATGATCTGTTCAAGCACTTTTTAAATTTTTATTTAAAAGAATTCGACCTCTCTTCCTTTGCTTCCGTTTAGCTTTTACAGCAATATTTTCCGCTGAGTTTGCATTTTATTATTCTTAACTATTTTTCATGAGATAAACCAAAGTTCATTGAACATTGATCGATGAATATTGATACATTGTATGATATCTTCTTTGTTTGCGATAATTGCTTCCAATACAAACATTTCAGAAACTCTATACTTGTGACCTAGTTTTATAACATTCCCGAAAGCGCAAGAGTGTGATCGTAAGTTCCTTAAAAAATAAAAATAAACTACAGTTCTCTAAATGAAAATTATTTTTGCATAAAAAATAATCAATGAATAATTAAAACTAACCTTGAAAAACCTTCAACTTCCGTTAAGGATGTAAACTTTCGAATTCTTGAATAAAATTATTTCAGAGGGAAGCTGCGTAAATTATTGCTACTACGATGAATTATTATTAATCTTCAGCTATTACGATTAATATTCTCTGTTACATTATCAAAATTGTTGAGTCATTCCTGTAAACTATTTTGATACCACAATTTTAGCTTCATCGTTATTGTTTCGATTTTTCTTAAAAATATTTTAGTACAAAATTTTACACACACATCCGTAATTTAATAAAAAAAAGTTATGTGTGTATATTCTGCTGAAAACTGAAAGATTTATAAAATTTTAATTTTAAACTCTACTATTTTTAATATACGAAAATTTTTTTACTCTACTATTTAGTTAGGCTTTATTTGTTAAAGTATGAACTGTGTTGGGGAAGTGTAATTTCCTTGTTTTTTTTTGCGAATCATCTGTGTATAGTTTTAAATTATTCACTCAGTTAAAGTAAAAAAATAGTTTTGATTGATTGAGGATGTGGATAGAATTCTGTAGCTAATTGTAATATCTTTTTTGTTTTGAGACATAGTAAAATTTATTAATTAAGCAACTAAAAAAAAACGATCATAATTTCAGATGAACTAAATTTTTTAAGTGCTAACATGAAAAACTTTGGCGTAAAATGTTTCAATATTTGTAAATTATTCGGGCAAAGATTAAGGACTTTTTTTTACTACTTAGTAACAGCTATTTTATTTATTTGTAACATATATTTAATACTTAATAACATTATACTCATAATATTCTTTTAAAAACATTCTAAAATTCCAAACGATTCATTTGGAATTCACAAGAAGAAACTGAAATTTGTTCCGTTTTTTAATGATCTTTTTTAAAAAAAAGAATCTTGGATTTCCTTTTTTAGTTACGTAGACATCGAATTGAGAGTTCTGCTTTCATTTCATGAATATTTGAAGGGAAACAACAGGATGCTTATTTTCGTAACTGTAAGAAAAAAGAACAATACGAGGTCCGTTTTAGATCTACGTGAGCATACTGTGTCAGGAGTAGTGATATCGAAAGAATAACAACGAAAAAGAAGTCGCTATTCATCTCGAGAAATTGGTTTTGTGCAGCGTTTACAACTCATTCTTCCGCTAAAAGTCGAGTAATCTTTTTTTATCAAATTCACTCAAGCAGATAGCAGCAGAAATCTTCAGTGACGTGTTTTCAGACATAGTGTGTTGGTGGCAACAATTACGCTTAAGGAAATAGTCAATCTAACATTTTAGATATAATTTTCCTATTTAAAATATGGATAGTTTGTGCCGGAAAATATGATTCACTTTGACATTTATATTTTAGGATTATATTTATACATATTTTACCTTTATAAATTGAGAAAGTATTATTATTTAAAATTTTTATAGATTAGATTAATGTAATTAAGTTGTACTTCGGTTTACCGAATTACTTTCTTCACGAATTTTTTGTTATGCAAACATTTTTCTTATTCTTATTGGGCTTCAAGACGTAATTTATGATGCTTGTCCTCACAGCATTTCACAAATGGTTTAATGAAACAGTAATTTTGTACATATTCCCATTTGTATTTTACTATTCTTTGTTATCATTGAAGAAGTCAATACTAAAAGATTGCAATTTGAAAAACTTTCAGCCTTGGGGAGAATAGAAGAACAATAAACATGTAAATCGAAATCAAGCCATTATTTCTTAATTCACCGATATCTTTAATGATAAGGTTAGTAACAATTTCAAAAAGATATTAAAAAAATGAAGAGCTTATCATTGAATAGGTAGCCATCTTCACTTAAAAGACAAAAATAAGAAATCAATAACAACTAATTAGAATAAAATTATAAAGAAAACAAGTTTTTCCCCTGCTCGAAGGCAGATGATTTTTTTGCACAAAACGTATAGAATGAAAGATTCATAATTAAAAAAATCATGCACTTATATGAACACACACAATGGTGAAACATTCATGATGTCACGTGTTCTTCATTGGATTCAAAACTGCATTGACGTGTACTTCTTGTTCTATTTGTAAATTTCAGATTTGAAAATTGGATAAAGATGTTCAAACATTAAGATTAATCAAAAAGTTGTTCAAAGTCAAAACATACTTTTATTATACGAGTACTTTGCAATCAAGTTCATTTTATTTACCATTATTATTGCTTACAAATAGTTACTTTTTAAAAGAATCTGCAAAAAGCAAAAGTCGAGAACAGCAAAGCTCAAGAACTGATTGGCCGGAAACACTTGACTTTATCATGGGACTATGACGTCACATGAATTCAATTAATTTTATTTCTACTTTTTCAAAATTTTTAATCTTGAAATGGATTAATTGATACCAAACAAGTAAAAAAGAAAACTGCATTCTGATATACGAACGAAATGAACCATGAATTGAGCTCGAAAGTTAAGGTACTATTGTATTAGAAATATTTAACATTGAAAATAATTATTTAAGGATCAGTTGATTGTATACTCTATTCCAAAATTATCACTCAAAGTTTATTGCATGATTAATTAAAAAAAATTCTGTTTATGTTGCTATTAAAACACATGAATAGTTAAAAAAATTGGATAAATTATTTTATCAAATTAATTCAGAAATTCAAACTAGAGATGCTTTTTGTAAAAATTATTTAGTAATCTCTCTTAAAATCCAGAATATCTATTTTAATATGTGTCAATAAGTTTGATTATTATATTTTTAGTAAAAAAAATTGCTATTAAAGCATTAAAAATATTTTGCACATTTTTGTTTTGTTTCGTTTTATGATTAAACAAAAAAAATCAGTGATGCCTTATTTTAAACAATAAGATTTGTCTATTTTAATCATTATATAGATATATAATATAATAGAATTAATCGTAGGATATCACAAGTATATAAGAAATTTAGATTACTTTTTTCTTAAGGAAATAATGACAAAAATACAGTAATTATAGTAAATGTTTAAAATTTTTTTTAATATTTCATATTTTCAATGGCTTTTAATATTTTAAAATTTATATATCTCTATAAGAGAAATATATAAATGGCTTGCTTTTTATTATTTTAGCGATGATATTCACCTTTTGTCTAATGCTTAATAATTTATAAAAATTACACATTTCCTGAAAATTGTTACAAAATTTTAATAATTTTACATTTTATGCGCACATTTGAAATAAAAATTACAGTTGAAATTGTATAAAGATTTAATTTAATACGAATTCTAACATATATTATCTATTGAGAATTATTTAAACTATCTATTTGCTGTGTTTTTAGAAAAGCGTACTAAAATAATATTTTTATTTAATTATAAAATAAAGTATGGTACATGATTATAAACATGGATATCTGATTATAAAAAAGTTTAGGGAGAAATGTGTGTGAACTCTATTGTTATTATGCTGATTAAAAACGTTGAAAAATTTACATATTAAGATAATTTGGATTTTCTACGCTCCTGAAAATTATTGTACAATAACTTTGTCTATAATCGACTTTGAATTCCTTATTTGTTTCAGTTTTTTGCTTTCGTAAAATTGAATATTTCACACATATTTCGTACTGTGTTTGTAAGTTATATTTTTATCAACACGAATTTGTCAAAAAGTGTATTATTTATAGAAATTCTAATACGTTTACTTCGAAAACAAATATTTTAAACGACTTCAAAATATCTTAACTTTTTTTACATTTCTGAAATCACACACATTATAAGAAAGTAAAAAACTAAATAAATAAAAGAAAAGAAAAGTCGAAAATCGCCAAAATATATGAGATGCAGTATTTTTCTTCAGGAAATTCTTCAATAAAATGGGTACTGCTGCCATCTCGTGACTTCATTTAGTTCTAATCTCTCAGGAAGCACAAAAATGTTTTTTTAGTTATTAGAATTAATTAAACTTTCAAATTACAAGTTATTTTTGCTAATAATATAAAAACATAAATTTTGGATTAGACTTGCTAGTTAATAATTCCAATGTAAAGTGCTTTTA
>BMAO01011993.1:0-14594 GCA_019973975.1 Trichonephila clavata
GTTTCAGTTTCACATGAAACTATTTGTGGTAGGTAGATTTAAACCTGTTGAATGGACTAGAAGTATAAATGATTTTTTTTAAGAAAAAAATCGCAGTCTGAGTTATACTTTTCGCATCTCAGCATGCGATTATCCACGGATGTTTTTATAGACTTTTTAGATAGACAAATCAGAATAAACAACTTAGT
This sequence comes from Trichonephila clavata, assembly GCA_019973975.1. Taxonomy (NCBI): domain Eukaryota; kingdom Metazoa; phylum Arthropoda; class Arachnida; order Araneae; family Nephilidae; genus Trichonephila; species Trichonephila clavata. The sequence goes on from BMAO01011993.1 coordinate 189, forward strand.
TGTCAAATGTGACTTTGATAAATGATAACAATGCCAATGCTCCCCGCTTTTATCGTGTATGCCGGTAAATTGTATCAATTCATATAGTACCAATTAAAAGAAAGATTAAAATGGCTTAAATTTTGATAGAATTACAAGTTTTTAATGATAGAATTACTTTTTTTTACTTATTATAGAATTAAATTTTTTTTACTTATGATAGAATTACTTTTTTTGCTTATGCTATAATTATATTTTACGTAAAATAAAATAATTCATTCGAAACTGAACCGAAAATCGTTATTTTGGCAAAACGAAAACCGGAACTGAACCGGTATATTTTTTTTATTCAACCGGAACGAAACAATTACAGTTCGAGACCTTGTCTTTAATTATATGAATTAAGACATTTGAATAAGCTATATAATTGAAAAATTCAGCCAAGCTGTAAAAGGAGTTAATAACAATCGATAGTACTATGAATGAAAATGTAGATTTCTTATCCTTGTTTTTTTTCATTCCAAATAATGACAGTCCTGCGAATATTAAAATATAATTCAATTGCTATGATTTGACATATGAGGTGATATTCCTTTAACAAACTTCCATCACAGATTACAAGAATTTTTGAAATCATTCAGATTAATTTACAGTACATCTATTTTCGCACAATTCAAGCAGGATTTAAATCCAACAATCATTGTACATGAAGCTTATGATCTGTCACTGAGGTTTATTAAAACTATTATGCGCTAAGAATTATTTATAAATAGGATGAAAAATAAGCTGCATGATATGGAATTATTTAAAGCTATTTATTTGAAGCCTAGTAGTTTTATACTTATACTCCATCTATCTCATGGGCGAAAATTACAACAGAATCAGGTCTATTTCCCAAGTACCACCATTATACTACTATGGTTGTGAAAATATGGACCGGTGGTACTTCCTTGAGTAAGGATTATGTATGCAATCATTGTCTAAATTACCAAACATTTTGTTTTTGTGTACTAATTAAAATTACCACTTTAAAAAATAACCTAATTCCTATTTTAAGTCAAGCTCTTGAAAGGGTGAGGATATCATGATATGAATATCATCATACTTTTAGATAAGACGCAATGCAAATTTTAGCGATACTCATAGTAGTATTATCTCCAATAAACGAGCACAAATGAGTTAGATAAACGATTGCTTGAAGTGGAAGGAACTTTGGTGAATATAACAGAAAAAGATTGTAAGGTGAAAAAAATTATTTTTATAATGATTCACCTTACAGAACACTGCAAAAATATTCAGTTCATACATATGTTTCAATATAAAATCTCACTTTAATTTTTTAATATTTTTTAATTAAAAATTTAATTTTTTTAAATTTAAAGATTTATTTTAATTTTAGAAATGATGTATCCATTTCTTCCTATTGGTTCCTTTTTTCTGGTTATTTAAGTTTTAATATTAAAATTTAATTGTGAATCAGTTAAACAATTAAGGAATTATAACATTACAATATAAACATACTTATAAACATGCTATTTATATATTTTCCAAAAGAAAACTAAACTTATATAACGATAATAATAAACAAAAATAATAGTTAATGTGTAGGGAAAATAACAGAACTTATAAGATAATTGAAAATTTTAATTTTAAAAAAATGCATTTATTCATCCAGAGTATTGTGGTCGTAAATTGACCTATAAAAATTCAATGTGATAAAAGCAACATACATAAGTGAACAAAAACTTTTTTATACAAAATATTTTGTTTAAAAGCATTTTAACTTGTACATTATAAAAATCCTGCACACTTCCCCATAAAAATTTTCAATAGGTTTGGAATAATTACATTGAACTGGAAGAATTATTCTGCATGTTAAAATGCCCAAATGACTAATAAAAATACCCCACCATACAAATTAAAGGAAAATCTTTATTCGATTTTCAGAAAAATATTTCCAAGATTGACCAACAAAGGAGAAGTAACGAAGTAGAACAGCCGTACAAAAGGCATGGCTGGTCATTATTTTCATGAATTTTGTGAAAATAGTTTTATAGTGTATCTCTCAAGCATTTTCCTCTATAGAGTTATTTATAGCAAGTCACATAATTCTGACTTCTTCCGTTGCTCTCTTTCTGTTCAAATAAATCATCGAAAACTATTATTGTCAACTCCAACGCGTCTAAATTCTTGTCCCAGTGGCTTTATTGAAATCAATTAACTTGTTCACAACAGAAAGTCGTCATCTTTATTTGGGACGCTTGCGGATTTCCGAAGAGTTTGTAAGTATTCTGTCGACTTTTGTGTCTTGGACAGAAGACAGCTACCATAATGATGCTGATGATTTATTTGAAAAGTTAGAGTTTATACTGATGGGTGTTATACAATTTACGTGATAATGCAGGATATTTTTTTCATTACTGTGTATGCTGTGTGAATATAAAAAAAATCGATCACATATAATTTTAATGCTGTTAATTTTTTCTTAATTCTAATATTATTCATCATTAAGAAAAAGGAGAATTACTTCATGTATGCTAGCTCTGTTATCATAATGTGGAACTAGCTTATTATAAAAGAGGATGATTTTCTCTAAGAGTATATAAACCGTATACATTAAAGTTAGTGCATGAAAAAATATATAATGAAGTGTATTTAAGTCTAAATGGTATGATGTCAAACGACTTTGACAATTCATGGCAAATAAAATGTTTATTAATTAATTTTTAATTAGCTGAAAAAGGTTAACATATAGCATTTACTTCTTTGTAATAAAGGATGAACCTTTTATTTATAATTCATGAGTTTTTATTGAACGATATTCTTATATGTTTTAAAGTTAATTTAATGATTAGGTAAGAAAATACTAATTTTGATGTTATGGTTTAAAATATGATGCTTATTGTTTAAAATTGTTTTATTGTTTTGTACTAACAGTCATGTTACACAGAAAACGTGAAGCATAAGTATCAGAAAACATGAAAAGTTAAACAATTTGTTTAACATCTTGGGGAAATAATGTTTCATAATTTGTAGGAATAAAGTAATGCAAGAATATGACAAAAATCTTATTGATGACATTTATTGCTTAGCTCTATTCAGAAGAAAGAAAGATATGTGGTATTTATTAAGTTATCATTGATAGTACTAATATAATAGTAGAATAAAAATAATTGATTATGCTTCTATAGCTGTAAAAATATTTCGAAATATTTTTGTTTAATAACACCTAAATAAAACTCTACTTTAAATTAACTAATTGTACTGCATAAATGTTAGCTGGCAACTCTACATTAAATGCTGTTTTTAACAATTTAATCTTATGTTTAAATCTCTCTACACAACCATATTCTATCGATCGGAGAGAAAATTATTTTTAACAATAACATAAAAAAAAAGTAAAAACACTTTTGCAATAACTAAATTTAGTATAAGCATTTAATAATCTATTCAAACTATCAAAAAATTCAAAGAAAAAATAAGTATACATCTGTAAACTTAATTTTATTAATATATTTGTTAAAATATTTTTTTTAAAATTCTCCCGCTTCCGAGAGATTATCATTTTCTTTTTTAATTATTTTTTATACGTACAATTTTTTTATCAATTTGATTACAAATTGAAATTATACCATAAAATTTAACAATACAATTGTGAGGGGAATAAGAAGAAATTAGTTAAGTATCTAATGCATTATAATTGCCCGTATTGTGAACAATTAATGTAGAAAAAATAATACAAACATATCTCCCTCATGAAATTATTTGCATTACAAATATCTGATTAAAATGATACCTAACTACGTGATACGAATTTTATTCATTTTTAGACTGTATAAATATTTAATATTGATAGATAGTTTAATATTGATAGAATCTTTTACTCTCTATATCAAACATTCCCAACTTTCATTTTTGATGAGACTCAACGAACCAACTGTAATTTTTGCTCAGCATGATGATGTAAATTCCATTAAGTACAGCCATTTTTCACACTGATTGATCAGTCTAGGACACTCTATTACGAACAAACATGCTACTGTGAATGTCCTAGACTGATAAATTATTGCATACTTTATCTGTCTAGTACATCTCCAAAAAAAAACAGTTTCCTTAAGAGTAAGATATCTATGACCAAAACTGGCCAAAATTAATTGGTTGCTTTTTTCTTAGGATGAATTTTCTAAGAGCAATTTATACTTCATCGATTTTATATTTATGTACTGCTTTTTGACATCAATATTAGAAATTACTTATATTCCCCTTTTGTAATAAAAAACATGCAATAAATTACGTTATTGAAGCGCTTTCAAAGAAAACAACTTTTTTTTTAAAATAATGTATTTCATCGTTGATTCTTAAGTAAATTATGTTTTATATATTTTATTTTTATGACATTTCTTTGCTATGCTTATGCATTTTATTAAAACGCTTCTAGCTTACAAATCGTGTACATTTTTTTACAGGACACATATTGAAATGTCAAACTAATATATTCATTTCTGATATAAACTGATTCATTCCTTATTTCTGTCACTACATTGTGGCAAAGTTTCACGTTTGCTGAAACATTATATCATGCTTTCTTCCAAATAGAACAATGGCTATTATCGAATGAATAAAAATATTGAAATCAAAAGAAATAATTGGAACAAATTGGAATAATGTTTTTACATTTACAATACGAGATAAACGAGGAAGATCATTATCGTTCATTTGAACTTGAAATTTTTGTATTGTGATTTGCAAAGAATATAAGCATTGGAATTTTCGGTGGAAATTTAAGACGATGTTTTTTGGAAGATGTCAATGTGATGACAAAATTTTTATCAGGGAGAGTTAAATAAGTTTCAGGAGATACAAAACCCTTCAGATGAAAACCAAACACGCATAACTTGGGTATCCCAAAGGAATAAAAAGGATTCCTTTCAGATTTAATTGATTAAACTTCATATCCGAAAAACAGCTGTCCAAAGAAATTTGCAATGTATAGCATTTTCAAGATTTGACTCATATTTTAAGTAAAAAGTGTTAAGGTACTTAAAAATTTTTAGTTTGCTTACCCTTCAAATTGTTCGTAATATATCTGTTTAAAATCTGTTAAAATGCTGTTGAGAATTATAAGCCGTGAAAATTCGAAAACCTAATATATAACTTGCTTTATTCTTAGAAATTATGTGATGTATCTCACGATTTTAAATCAAATAAGTTCTATTGTAATGTATAACAATGGGTTATTCAGTGAGGTCTATCCCTCTAAATCGGGTTCTCCTCCGTCTAGCCAAATTGGCGCTTTAAGCTAGAACTTTGACTACGTCCCAGTACAAGTGAACACCATTAACACTAGAACAACCTTGGATTTTGATTATTGTTAAACTCCCCCCCTCCCCAGTGTTGTTTCCACATTGAAATATAAAATATATAGACTAATTTTTTAAAAAAAACTAAAACACAATTGCAAAACTACTGTTTCAGTAGGGATTAGTTTTCAGACTTTTTAATATTATTCCATGAAATTATCAATATATAATATATTATATATTATATCATAACAAAAAACTGAAGTTGACATAATGTTTCGCGAAGCCTGTTGGATCACTGCTTTGTCGCAAAACATTTCAAGACGCAAATCTTCCAGGAACATTACTATCATGAAGAATCCATTCTGTACCATCCCTAGCGACATATGTATCAGGATTTACTAGAATATTATCAATTACAACTGCACTTCTTCACATTCTTAGCAGTCACTTTCACTCAATCTCATGCTTTCATCGGATTCTAAATTAGAACAAGACAGCTTACCACCATCAGAATCATTCTCAGAAAGCTCTCGCAACAATTAGCAATTTCATCGGAGCTTCGAGCTTTTCTATGAGTCATCATTTCAGAGGTCTGCACAAGATTCGAAAATCGAATGGTTTTTTTTTATGAGCAGATAAGCAAATGCTATGTAACGAAAAACGATTTTAGTAAAACTGACTCATTTCCTCTGTGAATCCAATAACATTACATTCAAGGTCAAATAAAGATGCGATAATACTTCCGGAAGTTTGTTTTATTAATGGTATCCACTTAGTGCACTATCTTTTACGAACGACATTATTTATAATGATAAATTGCCTTGGTATCGAAATGGCTCCAGCGGACGTTCTAGGTATAATTAGTTGTGAAACCTCTCCTAATTAACCTAAAGCAGCTTTCTTAGTAATCCCATGGAAAATGATTAAAAGTCGCGAAATATTTTCAAATTCCTTGCAAAAATGCTCCAAAAAAGAACAAACTAAACAGATACTGGTGTCCATTGACACCGATGGACGTTGTAGTGTTAACAATATGAATAGTCAGCGGGTAGATGATGTAGGCGAATGTAAACGACTAAAGATTATATTGCCTCGTAATAATTCATCTGAAAGGCATACTGACATCATCTTTGTCGGCATTTCAATCCAAGGCCGAGAGGTTGTATCTAGCTCAGATAAGTACAAAATTTATTCATACCCTTTAACCTGCCTTGTCTACATATCGCGTAATCATTTCAAGTGTTTGATTAATAAAAACAAATTATTGCAATGTCTTGCTGGTAATCATCTCAAGTTTGATTAATGGCTTCTCCACCCAGGCTGCGTTCGGATCTCCCCTGGGAATTCTAATACTGAGCGAGATCTTCATCTCAACCAATATGAGGAGGATATACAATTTTAGGGACAATAGTCTTTCCATTTACATCAGGTAGACCGAAGAAGGACACTGTTTCTGCACACACACATATTTGTAATCTTCAATTCTACTAAGATCAGAAGTGGCATGTTATTGAGCGAAAGTTGTATTAATATTTCTGCCTAAGAGCATAGAGTTAATTCTATTCAATAATAATAACTGGAATTTTCTATAGTAATTTTAAAACGTACATTTTTTTAAACTGCGTACAAAACGAGAACGTTGCGTGATATCCAGGTATCCGTATAATAAACAAACAAAAAAAATATAGCATTCTAAAAATCTTCATTTTGAAAACAAAAATACAACTATTCTGTAAATGTGGAGGTGTTATTATTGTGCGATTTTTTCGTCCATTTTAAAGTTAAAAAGCTTATTAAATTCATACAATTTATTAAAACCTAATACTTCATTATCGAATCAAATTTCTGGCTCTTTTATTTTCAACTTAGAAGGTGCTATTTTAGCAATAAATTCATTGCAAAGTCTTCTAAACAATTCTATGCTGAAATAAATACAACATTACATTTGTAAAGTTGTATAATTTAAGACATAAATATACTTACACTGAACTCTTAGATACACATGATTACTTTCTCCCTGTCCTTCACTGTTGGTTCCAGTGCAGCTGTATCTTCCTCGGTTCCTTCTTTGGACTTTCTGAAGAACTAAAGATTGATTACTGACGATAACACCAGCTGAGATATTTGTGACTAGTTCTTGACCTTCAAAGCGCCAACCAGTTTCATGGACCCATGGAGAAGCTCGTATATTGCATTCAAAGTAAACATCATTTCCTTCCAGGATGTTTCGAATGTCGTAACTTGCTACCCAGGCGGAGATTCAACTGTGGTACAACTGTAAAAAAAGAATATATAATTAAAAATTAAGTATATACTATAGGTTTAACAAATATTATCTACAACTGATCATTGGTTTAGTAAAGTATATCATAAATAGGAGAGGGCAAATAGTAGGGCACCAAGGCAATCAGAAATCCGCTTTAAACCAAGATTTCCTTCCAGTGAGCTACCAGACTCGTCTTGTATTTTCCCTATTAGGAAAACAGGATTCTTTTATAAGGGAGAGAGTTAAGAGTTCTTAAGAGTGTTTCTGCTAAGATTAAAGATAATCTGTAGAGTTTGAAAGACGAAGAATTTAGAATTTTAAGAAAATTGAGCCTAAATTTAATTTACTCAGCTATCATGTTAGTGCTGATATTAATACAGCAATTGAGGAGAAAGAACTTGAACTTTTTGACTCGCAGTCGGATCAAAGTGTGAAGGGAATGTTTAATGCTTGACATTAATTGATTTTTACGAATCTTTGTCATAGTATCTTATGAATCTTTCTTTGTATAAAGAAATTTGCTGAGAAATTTGTGTTTTTTTTTGTTTGGGTCGACACATATTTGTGAGAGAAGTTTTTCTTGTAAGAAGATCAAGAAGAGTAAAAATTGATGCAAGTTGGCTGACATAAACTTGCAGGATGTGATGAGAATTTCAACAAGCAATCTGATTTCAAATAAAAAAAGGGAGAGAAGTTTAACACACACTGGATACATTTGTCTCATTAAACTTACTCTAAAATTAAATGCGCTTGTAGCTGTAGATTACGTGATATGAACATAATATATAAATTAAATAAAACTGCCACTGTTTTATTTAACTTGTATTTGTTAATTTTTATAATGAATGCAAACATTTTACTAAAGTTGTGGCCCTCCGTTAACCTCCACTGGCCTTCGAGCCAGAACAAATTGCCCACCCTGTTATAAATAACTTCAATGAATAAATATAAAAATAACATTGCAGACATTTAAGCTCTTAATATTTTCAGTCAGACCTTACTGGATTTCATGTCATTTAGTTAATAATACATTATGTTTCATAAGGCTGAAGAATACAATGTATAGATAAGAACTTTGGAACACTTCTAAAGTATTATTTTCTGTAAATTATGTATATTATTTACACAAAAGTACAGTAAACCACTCTATCATTAATAAAAGGGCATTACCATGCTATCAGCAAAATGGGACTATCATCTATGACACTTCTGTATACCATCTAAACACGCATAAGGGGCTTTAAACAGAAAACCGGAGAGTATATCACGCAAGTAGTAACATTAATGTGAGTGAACTTAAATAATAGAATGATAATGCAACACGCACATTGTGTGTGATATCTTACTCATCTAGGAATTTTTAAGCTCATTTAAATTACATTATATGCAAGTAAATGGAAAGCGAGTTGAATTAATTCAGAAACTCATTCAAGATAACATTAATTGCAAGAAAGGATCATAGAATTTTGTGCAACATGGTACGAGGGCTCAAACCATGATTTTATGTAACCTGAATCTAAAAGAGGCATGATCTCTCCAAGGAGTTATTTTTAAAATTACCCTTTTCAGATGATATATTACGGAATCTGGATTAAATTGTGTAACATGGTAATTTAGAGTTCATAGGAAAGCTAAACTCAATAAAACTAAAAAATTATTTTCAAAATATATTTTTAATTTAGATAAATTTTTAAAGACCATAAACTTGAGAGGTAATCCAGCACCTCAGTAGAATAATATCATAATAAATGTGTTAACTGAGAACAAAGAGAAAAAGAAACAGGAAAACCTTCGTTATATGAAGTTTTGCTTTTGTATTCCATAATTATTTTGCATTTTTAAAATCAATTATTTCACAAAGCTTTGTTTTATTTTTGACTTTTCATAAAAGAAAAAAAATACTAAGCTAAAAATTAGAACATTTAATTATTTTTTTCTAGTTTAAAAATGACAAATATTTCACTTTAAAATGCAGAATTATGTTATTTTGGTGAAATGATAAAAAAAAATTGTATGTAACACATAAAACTGGGAAGTATAGTAAAATCAAATATATTTGATGGATTGGCTTACATTTCATAAATATTGCAAAAAAATGCATATTGTGCAACACATAAATATCTTGAATTAGAATGAGAGAGTACATTACATTATTTATATAAATATTTTGATGTAAACTCTATTTTGAATTAAAATTGTTGGTTGAAGCGAGCGAACTATTTTTTCTGGCGTAAGGATATCTGTGTGATGCGCCACGCGTTCTTTTTCCCGCTTAATCCAACGCACTTCTTCTACGGGGACCACACGATCTACACGCTGTGTGCTATGAACATTATTTATGCTGTGTGCAGAATTCTAATCGTTTTATTTAATTGTCCATAATAAGTGTGCTGTCCAGAAGAGGCCTGAAGAATTATTTTTACAAAAAGAACAACAAATTGGTAGCAGAGCGTGGTTGGTGAACTGTGAATAGTCTTAGTGAACTGTGTGAACTTTTTGCCGAAAATGGATAAGATAACTGTCCCCAATTTAAATGGGACGAACTATTTTATATGGGCTCTGAAGATGAAGGCTGCTTTGAGCCTGAAAAGATTGGATACTATGGTTACAACGAAAAACCCGAAGACCTTAGCCGTAAGGAGGATTCCGATTGGGAACAAAGAAATGCTGACGCCGTTCGTATATAAAGCTATCCTTGCGACGAACAGGCGCTACAGTTTGCGGAAGAGGACAACGCCAAAGTGCTGTGGGAAAAAATTAGAGGGACTTTCATCGGAGTTACGGAGGACGCAAATCGACGCGGGCAATGAACTCAAAAACCTGATCATGAACAAGGAGAAAACGCGGTGGATTACATTGCAGAGCGAGGGGCATCTCGACTAAGTGTCACTCCCTCGGCTTAGAAGTCTCACAGAGGGAATTGGTGTATTATACAGTTCGAGGACTGACAGAAAAATTCACACGCCTCAGGGAAATTTTGAAGACCCACGAGAGAAATCTTTAGATGAAATCCTCCAAATTCTAAGAGAAGAAGAAGCATCCGTCACTTACCATCTAAAAACGCATGGAAGGAATAAATGCTGGAGCATTTTATTCTAGAAGAAAATGAAAGACAAACGAGGCTTTGCTATATATGCGAAGGCAAAATCACATTGCAAAGGATTGTTTTTACAAAAATAAAAACATGCCAAACAGAACGACCCAAAGAAATAATCCATCAAGAAATCCAGGTACTTCTTCAAATTCAGTTTTCACAGCTTCAAACCGCGAAGAAAACGTCTGTGATACACTTGGATCCTGGACAGTGGAGCATCCTGTCATATGGCCAAAGACCCTGCATGGTTTCAGCAAATAAGTCCAGAAATATGGATATTATATTTGGCAGATAAAGATTCCAAAATTGTAAGTCAAGGAACAGGTAACGTTTCAGCTAAAACTGTGAGTATAAAGCATTGTAATTCTATTAATTTGACAATTACTAATGTCAGTTATGTTCCTCAATTAAGATGTATTTACTGTCTGTAACATGTTAATGGATAAAGGTTGTAAGATTAATCAGATAATATTGTGTATTGATATATGATAAATAATAAGTTATAACAAAAGCATTAAATAATGGTAGATTAGAAATAAAATTAGAACCTGTTGTATAATTCTGAGTGTTATTTTTCTGACCAATCTACTAATAATTATGAAATTTGCATAACAGGTTTGTCATTTAAATTGTAAATATATGCTTAAAATGAAAGATTATATTGATATTGATAATGTAAAAATTTCAGATGTGAAACTTGTGATATAAGTAGGTAACAGAAAACTCATGTAGTATTGAAATAAATCAGAGTTCACAATTCTTGAGTTGCTCCATGCGACTGTGTGGTCCAATTAATATCGAATCATATGGTGGTGCAAAATATTTTATGGTAATTGTAGATGATTTTTCTGGCATGTACTTTACTTATTTCTTAAAAAATAAAATGAAGTGTTTGATATATTTTCTCAATTTAAAGCTAATATGAAAATTTAACTGATAAAAGGATTAAAAAGATGAGAATGATAATGGGTTAGAATTTGTAAATGAGCAACTAGATACTTTCCTTGCTAATTCAGGAATATTTTCATGAAAAAACTATTCCATACAACAGTGAAGTAATGGTAAGCAGAAAGAGCGAACCGTGTTCTTTTAGAAGCTAGATCTTTCTATATGAAAGTAGCTTCCTTTAAAATTTTGGGCCGAAGCTATTAATTTAGTACTCAGGTATCTAATGTAACACCACGAAAAGGGAAAGAAAAATTCCATTAGAAATTTGGACAGGTAATAAACCGAAATTAAATTATCTGAAAAATTTGGCTGTGTGGCCTATTTTCACGTTCCGAAAGTATTGAGAATAAATTTGAAGTTCAGGAAGACGTGGAATTATGCTAGGATATGCTAGAGAAAGGAGGGGATATCGAATTTATGATATTAAAAATCAAAAAGTAATTGAAGAGAGATCAGTTAAATTCAATGAATCTTTAAGGGTAGTAGTTATTTAGGTGAATTGAAAATGAAACATGGGATATTGACTCGTTTTTGAAATCTCTCCCGAAATAACGAAATTAATCAAAATTCAGAAATAGAGTATTGTCTAATTTTGAAATAATAATGAGCCTGTGGTAATTGAGAATGATAACTCAATTCCCCTTCAGACTACATCATCGCATCAGACAGCAGAATCCAACTCCATACTTGAGTGAATGATGTACAAAATCAAATCCCTGTTAGAAGATCGAAAGACTAAAATCTAAGCAGATGTAGTTCATTTAACGATAATGTACCGAACTTTATTTTGAGGCAAAAAATAAGTGCTAATTGGGAAAATTGGAAATTAGCAATGGAGAATGAATTAGATTCGTTAGATAAACATAAAGTATGGGAAGTAGTACAAAAACTGCAAAATCAAAATTGATAAAACTAAGTGGGTGTATAGTTTAAAACAAGATGATGCTGGAAAAATTTTTAAATACAAAGCAAGGCTTGTAGCAGCTGGTTTTAATCAAATAAAATATAGATTATTCAGAGTCGTATTCACCAGTTGTAATATTGAATCTTTTCGATTGTTAATTGCACTTGCAGCTAAATTAAAATTAAATGTTAATTTCTTTGATGTAAAACTGCTTACTTATATAGTGATTTAGAAGAGACTGTTATGTGTTACCTCCACCTGGTTATGAGAATTAATTGGAGATGACAAAGTTTGTAAATTGAAAAAGAGTATTATGGTTGCCACAGTCAGGTAGAAACTGGTAATGAAATTAAGTGTGAATTAGAAAAATTTGGTTAAAAAATTAGCTTTGATAATTGTGTATTTATTAAAACTGATAATCAAAGTGTTCTTATATATGTATGTATGTAGATGATTTAGCTATTTTTTGTAACAATGATAAAATGTATGAAGATATTGTAAATAAGATTAAAAATGTATTTGAGTGGTTGAAAAAAAAACTGATAAGTTTTAGGTATGGAAATTGAAAAACATGAAAAATGGTATTTATTTATCTCAGTGTGAATATATTAATTCATTATTGATTAAATATAATTTAGAAAATGTAAAAGTGTTAAGACTCCAATTGTGAAAGGGAAGATAAAGTTTTTCTTCTACAAATGAATTTATTGACATTATATGTATCAGGAATTAATTGGTGAACTTTTGTATTTAGCTAATAGAACTCGCCCTGATATTTCATTTGTAAACATCTTATTTATCACAATTTAATCATAAACCAGAGAAAAGACATTATATATTTGGCTAAAAGAGTATTAAGATATTGATGGGTACAAAAGAAAAAATTGTTTTATGAAAAGAATTTGGTATTTTAAATGCTAGTTCAGATGCAAGTTGGGAAATGCAGAAAATGGAAAATATTTTCTGGTGGTGTAATCTTACTTGGTAATTCATTAATTTTATGGAAATGTCGTAAACAGAAAAGTGTTAGTCTATCAACAGTGAAGCAGAGTATTTTCTATTTCTGAAATTTGTAAATATAATTTTGGACTGTAAATTTTGTTACTGAATTAAAAATGTAAACAATTTATAAATAATGCTGTAATTTAAATTCAGATAGTCAAGCAGCAATTCAGTGGATTAAGGGTACCCGTTCTTCAAATAAATCAAGGCATATGAATTTACGTTTTCATTTTGTGAAAGATTTAATTGAAGATACTGCAATAAAATGGAATACATTCAAACTGATGTTTTAATTGCAGATTTTCTTACTAAAGCACGAATGTACAAAAAGTTAGAATATTGCAATGGAAAAAATTTCATTACTTCTCATGATTTTTATGTACTGTATTTGTTATATTTTTATGTGTATTATGTATATGTGTTTATGATATTGTTCTTGTGTTTTGAAAAAAAAATGTATCACTCGCAGGGGTGTGTTGGGTTGAAGCGAGCGAACTATTTTTCTGGCGTAAGGATATCTGTGTGATGCGCCCACGCGTTCTTTTTCCCGCTTAATCCAACGCACTTCTTCTACGGGGACCACACGATCTACACGCTGTGTGCTATGAACATTATTTATGCTGTGTGCAGTATTCTTAATCGTTTTATTTAATTGTCCATAATAAAGTGTGCTGTCCAGAAGAGGTCTGAAGAATTATTTTTACAACAATGCTTTAGTACGACGACCGTAAATTTTTAAACATATACAAAGCTTATAATAAATAATTATTTCCGAATGCAGTTTAACTTTGAAGAAATATCTTTCAAAATAATCTACATAACATATTCCTTTAGAACAAAGATCTATTGTGAAAATGTACAAATAAACTATTTATGAATGAAAATATTTTTACTTCAAAAATTTTTTAAA
>BMAO01011994.1:0-12762 GCA_019973975.1 Trichonephila clavata
TTACTTAATGATATGTAAACAATGCCAATTTAAATTATTGGACAGACATCTAATAAAATTCATATTAGAATTAATCAAAATAGGTCTGAGTACTAAAACTTTTATAGTATAAAAATTCAAATAAAATAGAATAAGACATTTCAATACACTTAGATTTGAAAATGTTTTATCTTAATATTGTTAAAATAGTCCCTGATATAAAAGAAAGATTATGGTGGGAAAATTTCTATATAGTAAATATTATGATACTGTTTATCCTTATGGACTAAATGTATTATACCGACGGAAAAATATTCTCAATACAATTAAAACAGAATTCTAAGATGATTATTTTTAAAATAAGGAGATTAAAAAGACTAATAAAAGACAAACTAGAGGGACTAGAACTAAACGGCTAAACAGAGACTAAAATGTACTTTCAAATAGTATTTTTGTTATTTGCAAAAGTTTCGAGAACAATTTTAACATTATATATGTATATATATATAAATTACATTAAATCTTTCATATTTGGACTGAGTAAGACAGAATTATGTATTACAGAACAAATTGAGATGAAATAAAAGATTGTTTATGCTTTACAAATCATAATAGACATTCATTAAAATTTTGAAACAACATAAAAAAAGAAGTCAATGCAAATTAAAATAAATTAAATAGAATATTGTACATTATTATACAAGGTGATTATAATTAAAGTTAAATTTCAAAATGCCTATAAAAAAAGAACCCCTGATCACACACAGAATGACCCAAATTTGAACTGGATATTATTGTAGAAGGGGGAAAGCGTATAGCATAATAAGGAAAAGTAATTCCAAATTTTTGCAACAGATGGCGCTGTAAGCATTATAATTTAAAAGGGTTTGATTAGAAATGACAGTGAATCGTAAGACAACAGCTAAGGTGTAAGTTACACGGCAACCCATCAGGATCATGTTCGCATACATGTGATCAAGCATTTCATTCTCCAGGGCCCACGATTTCATTTATGTGATTGCTCTTTCCCTGCTTTGAAGCCCATAATTACACCGGTGAGATTTGAGTTTGAAACGTTTTCAAACACACACAATTTTTTCAAAGCACGAAGGGCGGTTAAAGTCCATTTTTTTCGTATAAAGTTTCACAAAACTTTGAACTTCAATATGTGCTTTCGGCTTCGAGATTTTACAAATTAAATCCGGAATATTTAGGAATGTAAGCAACAGTACATACTTAACTGTTCCGAGTAATCGGGCATTTAATTTTCATGATTTATTGCGCTCTGGAATTTTGTTTATATTCCATTCAGCAGCAGCTTCACTGGATTTGCAATGTGCAGGGGAGAACCATCTTGCATGAAAATGATCCCATCCTCACAACCACGCTGTTGAAGATCTGGAAGGACATGTTTGCGCAAAAGACACGCATTGCGCTGACCAGTGACGGTAACGGTAACAGGACCAAAAGTACCCGTATATTCGAAAAAATATGGCCCTATGATAAATGATACCGTAAGCTCGCACCACACAGTGACCTTTTCAGGATGAAGTGGTACTGGTTGAGTTGCGAGTGGATTGTCTGTTGTCCGTATTCGGGAATTCTGTGTTCCTGTCAGATGGAAATGGGCTTTATCTGACCCAAAAACTTTTCCATGGCCATTCATTATCCACTTCCATGCGAGCAAGAAATTTTAAAGCAAAAGTCGCTCTTGCTGGCAGATCAGAAGGATGCAACTCCTGCACATGGCATGTTTTATATCGATAGCAATGCATGATGTTTCGTAAAATTTTATGCATTGTGCTCACAGGCCTATCCAGTGTCCGGACAATTCCAGAGCACTGCTCGGTTGTAGACCACCTCTCGAATCCTCCTGTACTGCTGTGGCCACTGTGGTTCTTCAACTACCGTCGAATTAACTCGTTTCCTTCCTCTATCAGATTGCACGTGAAAAGAACCTGTCTCTTCAAACTTTTAAATCATTTTTTTCAGACCCTGGGAAGTCATCTGATCAGCTCCTTTTTTCATAACCTTGAGTGTCTGGAACTCCTGCAAAACTATTGGTGCAGTCTATATTCTTGCAAAAAAGCTTTACAAGCAAAACGCGGTCCTTCAATGAGACAGTCACGGCGAAATTCTCACACTTGAAATGTGAAAAGTCGTGTACCCGGCGTTTTTATAACAATTGAAATTAGTCAGGTGCATGACAGGTACTTTCATTTACATATTCTGACGCTTACAGCGCCGTCTGTTGATAAAACTTGGAAATATTTCTTCTTATGTTATACGCTTCCCCTCTTCATCAATAATATTTCATTCAAATTTGACGTCATTCTGATCAGTGGTTCTTTTTATAGCGTTTTGAAACTTTAACTTTAATTATAATCACCTTGTACACAGTATATATATATATAGGTGTGTAGTCGCATGGTTTAATGTGCACACTTCATCTGTGGTCTCAAAACAACTGCTAACATATTTAACTAAAACATTGAAACCACACACACACATATATAACAAAAAATAATACCTCATGTTTTCAAAATGGATCGACGAAATATGCAAAAAAAGCAAAAACTTAAGAACAATATGCAGAAAAAAACATTATTACTTAACAATTTACTTTTCAAACTAACACTCTTTTAATGCACACACACAAAACAAATGACAATGTAAACCAAATAGTATGTGTTCAATATGATTTGATTTTTAATAATATAGCATTCCAAATCAATATGAAGACTACTGGTGACGAACATTATAAATCTGAACCTCGGTTAAGCAGTAAGGGCCACAGCCACTCACCAAACTTCCACACGACGCCAAAATGAAGACTTTGAACCTCGACAGATTTAACAGCCAGTTTTCAATTCAACAAGACTCGAATTCACGATTCAACAACGGCTACGAGTTTGCGACATCACTACTCGGCTTCAGCGGTGCTTTTGTGATTAAATATTCTTATATAAGTGATATTTCAAAAGTAATTTTCAACTTAACACGTTTCAATGCTACTGAGTAAGTCTTAAGTACAGCAAATAAAGGAAATCTTTCAATTATTTCTTGATTTCCAATGAAAATTCTATGTAACACTTTCTGATTAATCAAATCTTTTAATACATCTTTAATCTTTAAAAAAAATGCATAATTTTTTTAAAATTTTATATTATATTTATTTTTGTATATATCTAAGAGAGAAAAATTGAAAAAAATAAATCTTAATTTGAAAAAGTGCTTGAAAGCAATGCCTTTGAAATGTCTGTTTTCAAAATGTGAAAACATTAGTTCTACTTTCTAAAAGTTTTGGCTGTTAAGAACCTTTTTTTTTTTTGTTCATTTTTTCCTTTTCTTTTTATTAAAAAATTAATTATTTTTAATTCCTTTTATTCTGGTCTTTTTGGGGGTATTCTAAAAATCGAAGAAAAAACAAGAGAAAAGAAAAATTTGTTGGTCATAGACAATATAAAGTCATCGAATAAAGTTTTTTTTTTTAAATGGAAACTTCGTGTCTCCATTGATAAGGAATGCGCACAACGATGGCGAAAAATATCCCACCTTTTTTGAACAATAGAAGCAAAGTCGTAAAGAGGGTCAGAGAAAGTTGTGAAAGGGTGAGTTGGAAAAATGGGGGAAGGAACTGTCTTTAGATAGCTTGGTACAGACGCTGTACCAAAGCCGACGCAAGTGAAAAAAAATTTCTGGTACGGCATCTGTACCTCCAATTTGTAAAGGTTAACGTGTTCTTTTGAACACTGAAGTTTTTTCTAACGCTGCTGTAAATAGATATAAGATTTTTTTTCGTGAATTCTACCTCTTCGTCTGACACCTGCTAATTTTCCCCTGATTGTTTTTGAAGTGACAAAAACACAGCATTATTCAGATAATTTCTAATGATCGTTGATAACATTCTTTTATTTTTGAGACATAGTATTTTCATACTTCTGTCATCGACTGATGTGGTGCCTCCTTTAAGGCCTTTAAGATCGTTTTTTATTAAATTTGTCTCCTGACATCTTAAGCAAAAATTTCAGTCTTCAGATGTAGTCACTGAGCCACCCACCCGTCTTGAAATTTCAACATAGATAGGGCCACTTTCTTGGCACACATCTCTTTCTAGGCGTACAGCAACTCTTTTATTTGATGTAATTGCTTCTTGACTAAATATCTTTGTTATCCTGGCCAGGAAACCGTTCTGACCACAATCCAATCGAAAACTTGTGGCACCGCTTGAAACCTCTTGTCCGTATGAGGTACCCATGAAATAAAATGGGACTATTTGGGGATATAATTGTTTCCTGGCATCATGTAATAGGGAAGTAAGAGCTTAAAACTATTTTCAGTTCAATGAAAAATCGATGTGAAGTTGTAATAAAAAATAAATGCTACCTCACTAAGCAATGATAACTCACTGCTATGATAAATATCTAATGTGTATATCGATAGTTATTACAGCATTACTGTGTTTGCGCTGTAAATATTTGAATTTTGCTTTTGTATTGAATTTAGTGTTAAATTGTCTTTAAAATGATATAAAATGCTTTGCATTTTGTGGAACGTAACATTTTCTATAAGCATACAAACATAAAAAGCATAACAATTTTAAAAAGTGTCTACAATTTTAGCCACCATTGTATATATATATATATATATATATATACATATGGGAATTTCCACATAAACCGCACGTTAGAGGGCGCTGGCGACGCAAGCCACCAGCGAGCGAACTAACCGAGAGAGATTAGCGAGCAAGCGGTCTAGACGAGGAGGTCTGAGAACCAACGCTGACGAAAAGAAAAACAACCGGGTACTGGCCGAGAAGGGACCAGCTATCCTATGCTAGAAGTGGTGTGACGCGAAGGTCACCCATGCTTCACCTGAATTCCATGAACATCGTTGAACTACATGTGTTACCATTGTGAACTGTGGTATGATAAGTGTGAAGAGAGAGACTGAGCAACTATTGTTGAGAGCAAGGATTTGTTTAAAAGTTATTAATCATATATCTGTGTAGTAGTGTGTAGTCCTGTAACAAGTGTCCACATTAAACGTTAGTGTTAGTCAAAAACAGCGTCGTCAATATTTAAATACCCCTAGAACTCCGTGCCACAACCCCAAAGAAAATGGTGCACGACCGCGATATGGACTGTGTGGACTATTGATATCGTGATGTGGACTGTGATGACATTAAATTAATATTGCGCTGTGTGTGAAAAAAACTGTTCAGGACTTTCTCGAACCGAACGGAACATTCGAACTGTGTACTGCTTGTTAACGGATACCAGACTGTGTGCTTTTGAACGGACAATAATCCTTGCCTGATTGATTAAGCTCAACAACAACAAAAAAGGTAAGATACCTTTTTATTCTCTTCTATTGTGATTAAAATGTCGTGTCATAAGTGTACAAGAAAAGAGGACTTGATAAATGTTCTAAATAAATTGGGGAGAAAAATTTAAAGAAATTATTTTCGAACAAAAAACTAAATTGGAAAATTCAAAACTGTTTAAAGATGACCCTGAATTTGTAATGAATATGATAAATTTGTCCATTGAGGATAGACAATCAAAAGCCGAACAGCAGCTCCAAATAACTAACTCACAACTAGAGCTAGAAAAAATTAAACTGCAACAGATAGACAGAGAAATTGAACTTCAAAAGGCAAAAGCTGAAGGGAATGTAACCCAGAAAAGTTTACAGGGGAAACTAATTATTTGGAAAATTTAATTAAAAGTATAAAAACATTAACGATACAAATCCCAACAAAACCTGAAAAATTTAGTCTTTTTTTTCAATCGATAGAACGAGCATTCAAAATTAAAAATGTTCCAGATGACTTAAAATCAGAAATCCTGATTAATATTCTTGGTGAGAGGGCCATAACATTTTACTATACGTAAAAGATGACGAAATCAAAAATTATGAGTTAGTCAAATCATTAGTTTTAAGAGAATTCCAACCCACTGCTCAGGAATGCTTACTTAATTTTAGAAAAGCCAAAAAGCAAACAGATGAAACTCATGTACAATTCGCTACTCGTTTAAGTGCTATGTTTCAATATTACCTAAAAATTAGGAACGTTAATGATTTTAAATCCCTATTTGACTTAATGGTCAGTGATAAAATCTTAGACACTTTAGATCTAGAAACTGCTTCACATATTAAAATTTTGCAGGCGGATTCATGGCTTGTGCCAGATGAGCTAGGAAAAGCTTGCGATATATTTTTTATTCGAAAAACAGATCACTGCATGAATCGCGAAACCATAACAATGTTAAGAGTAGAAACGATAATGATGCTTACATTAAAAACCGCGTGAACATAGTAAAACTAATTATTTCCAGAGACAGTTCCCAAAACATAACCAAAGTGTAAAACAAGAAAAAATAATCTCGTGTTATGTGTGTGGAGGGCCGCATTTTGCTAGAAATTGTGCGAAAAAAACGGCGAAGTCAGAAAATAAAGATAAAAAGTGTAGGACATACCATAAACCAAATTAAAACTATTTCTAATCAAAATGACTTTTTGTTTAATGAATTACAGTATGTAGACGTAATTGTTGATGATATCCCATTAATTGCCACTTTGGATAGTGGAGCCAACTCAGTTATCATAAATAAAAAGTACGTTTCAGCGAAAAAAAGAGTGCATTCTCAAATCACCCTAACCAGTTGTTTTGGCGAACGGAGGATTGCAAACGTTTCAGAATTTACAATCTCATTGAAAGGGGGGGAAACACAAACCATCCCCGCGGCAGTGTGCGAGATCGAGGCAGAAATATTATTACCCTTAAGAGTTTATGAGTTCTTGAAAAGTGGATCAGAGGAAGCAAGGTCAAATGTTAGAATATGCAATCCGGTATGTTTAAAGGATGGAATAGTGGGGAACAGCAGATTGATGAGTCAGGATGTTTAGTTAATTCTGAGAGGATTATGGATAAGTCTAATTTGTTTTTGCTAAAGGTATCTGAGGCATACGAGGAATGTTCATATGATTTATCGCATATCTCGAATAGTAGATTAAGGAGTCAAGTACATACACTAATAAAACATTACAAACCAAATAAAACGAAATCTACTGCTTTGAAAATGAAAATAATTTTGTCAGATGAAAAACCCATTTGTCAAAGGTCACGTAGGCTCTCTTTACTTGAAAAGCGCGAGGTTGAAAAACAAATAGAG
The DNA here is from genome assembly GCA_019973975.1 of Trichonephila clavata. Lineage (NCBI taxonomy): Eukaryota > Metazoa > Arthropoda > Arachnida > Araneae > Nephilidae > Trichonephila > Trichonephila clavata. The sequence goes on from BMAO01011994.1 coordinate 7,158, forward strand.
CTGTGGTTAGCACAGGGAATAATTAAAGAAAGTTGTTCAGATTTTTCGTCTCCTATTGTGGTGTGTAAGAAGAAAGATGGAACGATGCGTTTGTGTATCGATTATAGAAAGCTAAATAAAAAAATAATCAGGGACAGATATCCACTTCCTGTAATTGAAGAGGTATTAGATAAATTAGGGAACGGTGAGTATTTTCGACGCTAGATTTAAAGAATGCATTTTTTCATGTAGATGTTGATGAAACAAGTAGAAAATATACCGCGTTTGTAACAGAAACAGGTCAATATGAATTTTTAAAAGTGCCATTCGGTTTATCTATTAGCAGTAACTATTTCCAAAGATACATTAATTACGTGTTTAGAGACTTATTAAGAGACGGTACTTTAATTATTTATTTAGATGATATAATAATTCCGGCAATAGATGAAAAAGAAGCTTATGAAAAATTAACTCGTGTGTTAGAAATCGCTTCCAAATACGGCCTTGAATTAAATCTAAAAAAATGTCAGTTCTTGCAAAGGAAAATTAATTTTTTAGGGCATATAATTCAGAACGGTACAATTCAACCTTCATCGGAAAAGACAGTAGCAGTCTGTAACTTTCCAGAACCTAAAAAGCGAAAGATGTTCAAAGTTTTCTTGGATTGACAGGGTATTTCAGAAAATATATTCCTTCATACGCTATAATAGCCAGACCCCTTAGTGATTTATTGCGAGGAACAAAACCTTTTGAATTTAATCATGAACAAAAAATAGCTTTTCAAAATCTAAAGAACGCGTTATCAAATGAACCTGTATTACATCTTTTCAAGGAAGGCGCGAAGTTAGAGCTGCATACAGATGCATGTAAACTCGGTTTAGGTGCTGTGCTTTTACAACAAAGTGAAGATGGAAATTTCTATCCAATCCATTATATGAGCAAAAAGACTTCCATTCAAGAAGAGAAATTGTGCAGTTATGAACTAGAAGTACTGGCGGTTGTCGAGGCTCTGAAAAAATTTCGAAACTATCTCCTGGGAAGAAAATTCCTAATTCGAACGGATTGTGCAGCATTTGCGAAAACTCTAGACAAGAAAGAGTTGACACCAAAGATTGCTAGATGGTCGATTTTTCTACAAGAATTTGATTACGAGGTAGTCCATCGTCCTGCAAAACAAATGCAACACGTAGATGCGTTGAGCAGACATCCCATTATGCTAGTGACTAGTGATGAATTGACACACAAGATTGTGAACGCTCAGGAAACTGATGAGTATATTAGAACCATTAAGCAGCTGTTGCATGAAGGCAAAACTACTGAATTCACCATAAAGAATAATATTTTATTTAAACTTAGTGAAGATCAAGAACTGTTAGTTGTGCCAGAAATGATGCAAGTAGATGTGGTGAAGAAAGCTCATTCGTTTGGACATTTTGCTGTGGCAAAGACAGAAGACTTGGTGAAAAGAGACTATTATTTTCCGAATATGAGGAAGTGTATAGAAAACGTACTAAAAAACTGTGTAGAATGCATATTGGTCAATAAGAAGAGAGGAAAAGGAGAAGGTTTTTACACCCTATTCCAAAAGAAGATCTGCCGTTGTCAACATATCACGTAGACTTCATTGGACCATTGCCAACGACCAACAAAAATTATAATCACATATTCACTGTAATTGACGCATTCACTAAATTTACTTGGTTATACCCAACCAAAAGTACAACAGCTCAAGAAGCCATTGAAAGACTAAAGTTGCAACAAAAAACTTTTGGGAATCCTTCACGTATAATTAATGACAAAGGAGGAGCATTTAGATCGAAGGAATTCGAAGACTACTGTGCTGAGGAGAAGATTAGTAATATTCAAATAACGACGGGAGTACCAAGGGGGAACGGACAAGTTGAAAGAATCCATGGAGTGCTGATTCCAGTGTTGACGAAGATGTCCATTCAAGACCCGACTAAGTGGTTCAAGCATGTCGATTCACTACAACGTGTATTGAACAGTGTACCTTCACGCAGTACAAAATATTCGCCATTTGAATTACTAATAGGAATCAAGATGAAGAATCCTGAAGACGTCATGATAAGAAATTTGCTTGAAGAAGAGAGTCAAAATCAACTATGTCAACATCGTGAAAACCTTAGAAGAGAAGCAAAGCAAAACATTTTGAAGATACAAGAGGAAAACAGGAGAACTTACAATCGAAAGCGGAAAAAAGCTCACCAGTATAAGCAAGGAGAGTTGGTAGCAATCATGAGGACTCAGTTTGGAAACAAATTGAAACTGCGACCAAAGTATTTTGGACCCTACCAAGTGACTAGAGTAAAACTCCATGACCGATATGATGTTGCTAAAATTGGAGACCATGAGGGGCCAAATGTAACGTCCGCATCAGCAGACCAGATGAAGCCTTGGTCTAAGCATTAATGAAGAAGAAGAACGAACTTGTATAAGATATTTGTGTAACTGTATACTAATCTATGTTCTTTTTTTTTTTTTTTTTAGTTTGTATATTTCAGATCCTTAGTGCGTGAGCAGTGAGGACACTGCCTGTAGGATGCCGAGAAGTTGTGGGATTTCCACATAGACGGCACTATAGAGGGCGCTGGCGACGCGAGCCACCAGCGAGCGAACTGACTAGAGAGAGATTAGCGAGCGAGAGGTCTAGACGAGGAGGTCAGAGCCAACGCTGCTAAGAAAAAAGGAAAGCAACCGGGATCTAACTGGCCGTGTAGGACCAAGTGCCCGATGCTGGAAGGACAGTCACGTGAAGGTGACACATCCATCGCCTGAATCAATAAGTGAACAGGAACTGAATAAGAACATCCATCATCTGAATGCATACACCGTTGTGAACCGTGGTGTGATAATTGTTAAGTGAAAAGACTGAGAAACTATTATTGATTACAAGAAGAAGTAATCGAAACGCTGTCAATAATATATCTGTATAGTAGAGTGTAGTAATGTAATTGTCCACATTAAACGTTAGTATTAGTTAAAACAGTGATAATTGTGAATACCCCTAGAACTCCGTGTCATAACCCCATATATATATATATATTACAAAAATATACTAAAAATAGTTATATACCTAAGATAACTATCGTCATAATAGAAAAGATTTAGCCACAGAAATACTAAAAGCAAACTCCCAGCCTTAGGAACTAGGAATGCAGGTTTAAACAAAGTTTTCTGGCCAACCTTCACCTGAATTTGCCAGTATTCTGGGCCATAGGGAAAGCAATAAATTTCTAGAGAAGTTTAACTATATTATAGATAAAACCATAATATATTAATGTAATACTATAATGATATAGCCTTTAATAATTACTAAAATATATAAAATCAAAGCCAAACTAATAGACTTACCATGTGAATACATATTCGCTCTTATGGACAATAACAGTAACGCATATAATTATTATGTATTGATAAAGTAGCAATATTACATATATATATATATATATATACTTTTAAAATTTCTATATTTTATTTTAAAATTTATAGAAAATAAAAAATACCATCCAGACATAAACGATTAATTTTTAATAAAATATATTATTACAAAATTACTTAGCTAGAGGCGCCATCTATCTATAAACTGTATAACTGAAAAAACTTTTTTTATTTAACTGTTATATAACTTTTTATAAATTTAAGAGGGTAACTTGTTCTATACAATGTTTAATAAAGTTATTAATATTTAAATATATATTAGATTTATCACTAACTAATACCTTGTTACGATAAATATAATTCAAAATAATATTTCGATATATTGAATGGATAAGTTTGAATTCCAGGAAGGAACTTTAAGAATGTTAAAATTAAAATCATCTCTTTTATCATAAATATTGCTATGTAATTTATAGTCCTTAATATATAATGATACATCCAAGTAATTAGTTTTAACAGGATTATTATTAATTTTAAGTAGCTTTAAATATCCCGGATAAAAATTGATATTGGGATTATAATTATTATTTTTACCAAAAATAATTAGGTCATCTATGTATCTAAAAATGTAATAATCATTATTAATAATATAATTATTTTCGTAAAAGTGTAAATATAAATTAGCCAAACTATTGCTAGCAGGGCCACCTTGAGGCAAACCTTTGGTTTGTTTGTACAGAGAACCATTAAAATTAATGTAGTTTTCTTTTAGGACAAAATTTATTAGAGTTCTAAATTTTTGTAAATTAATATTAAGGTTATAATTTCTGTGATTATCTAAAATTACCCTAATTACATCATTGATATCAATAGAGTTAAAAAGATCTTCAAAGTCATAACTATGAACTGAATAAGTATTTTTATCTTTAAAAAAATCTATAATTTCTTTACTATTTTTAATTATAGCTTTATTACATTGCTTATTGATGAATTCTTGCAAAATATTGTGCAGCATTTTACCTGCAGCAGTGATATAAGTTTTAAAACCATTTGTTACTGTTCTAAATTTAACAGGATTTTTATGAAATTTAGGTGTTAAAAATATATATGGAAACTTAATCTTATGATGGAAACATTCAATTTCTGTATATAGCAGTGATTCGATTAGTAATTTCTTTATCTGACAATTCCAATCTATTGAAAGATTTATTGTTTAAAAAATGTTCATTAATCATAGTATTATAAAAATACTTACAGATAATAGCATAATTACCAGGCACTTTATCTATGTAAACAATGATAAAATTCTTTTGTAAATCATAAATTTTCTGTTTTACATCTTTATAAGTGAGTACTGGTTTAGAACAATAGTTAAATTTCATCAGGTCTTTTAAAATATTGTACTTAAATTCATCAAATGCCTCTAAAGGCAAACCATATTTAACTGCAGATTTAGTAATGAAATTATTTATATCATTATTAATTTGATTTTTAACAGTATTATTGTTGTTAGAAATTGTTAATCTAAAACTAGTGCCTTTACTCATGATATCTTTTAAAATTCCATCCTTGATTATATTTAAATTGCCTGTTACTACATGTTTGTGATAGCTATCAATAAATTCATGATAGTTCTTACATTTACAGTCATCTATGTCAAGAGAAGGTGAGCTATTATTGTAATTAAAGATAAATCTGCCCATCGTTTTATTATATTTAAAAGCTTTTTTAACTATTACATTCCTAACAGGAAAAAGTGACAAATGTCTATTAAAAACACTAGAAAAATTAACTTTATCAAATGTATTATTCATGAATAATAAAGTGCAGTATTCTGTAGTAGGTTTATTAAATTTATTGACATTTATATTGAATTTATTAAGTAAAAAATTATTAATGTCTTTTATGATGTGAACTGCATGACACACCTTAAAGCACTCATTATTTAAAATTTCATCCAACAGTACAATTTCCTTTTTATTAAGACCAAACATGAAGTATTTGATCTGCTTGATATTAAAGTTTAATTCAAAATCATTTATAATAGCTTTAATATTATCAATTAAAGAATTCTTATCTCTGTTTTTCCTTTTAGTTCTATTGCTCCTTGAGTTTCTTTTAAAATTCTTAATTGAATTGGAAGCAGTAAAAAAAATTCTTTGTTATTGCTCTGTGACATAATTTGGAGTGTGTTTTTAGATATATATATATATATATATATATATAT
>BMAO01011995.1:0-31252 GCA_019973975.1 Trichonephila clavata
TAAAGAATATATTATTTATTTGAAATATTTTGAAGATGTACGAACTACTATTTTGGGAATTTCTCTATTTAAGAACTTTTTCCTGGAACCAAGCACATATTACTCTTTTAATCGTAAAACAACTCCAAATAGCGAAGTGCATTTCCTATTTAACGAAATGTTTTCTTCTAGGATTCGATTTTTTTCTCTCCTTATTTTTAAAATATTTCAGGTCATTTTGCAAATTATTCTCTTTTGGCACATTTTATGAATATAAATAACCTTGAGCTGGTTTTACAATGTGCTAACTCATCTAGAGATACAAAATTGCCGTAATTTTTCAAACAAAAGAAACCTCAAATAAAATTAACAGATTCTATTTGTAATTAAATTTAAGGACACATATCGTAGTGTGTGTTTAGATTACTGGTGATAAAATGAGGTATATATAAATTACTTGTAGGCTTAAAATTAGAAATTTCTTTAAAAAATTCCTTCATTTTATTACAAAATTATTTTTTTAATCGAAAATATATTGCATTTCTAGATAATATTTTTCTCTTATTGTTTTCCTAGCGATTCCTTTTGATGGTTAAGATATATAAAAAAATGATCTTTCCGATTCTGTAATTATTTTTTTGTCTGAGTTTCATAGATTAAAGTTAGATAATTTTTTAAAGAATTCTTCAATACTCCATCTCAGTTTAACTTAGCAGCGTTGAGAAGGTATACAAATGTACCAATCTACTTGAAAAATAGCTCTACTTTTTTGTTTTGAATTTAAATCCAAGAAAATAGATAGAAATTTGTAAAAAAAATTGCATACGTTGTAGAAATTAGATTATTTTTACGTTGTAGAAATGTAGTTATTTTTTAGACAAAGTTAATTAATACTGTCAATAGCGCAACATTATGAAATTCCAGTTTGGCTGAAAACCGATTTTCGACGCCAACTTTTGTCATTGTTGTAACAATAAAATTATTACAACAATGCAGATATATCCAAGTTGGCGCCCAAAACTAGTTTAACGTTTTTAATTAATATCTTTTTAATTAATTGCAATATTAGAATATAAATGGTCAAAACATGCATTGTCATCCAAACTAAACGTGTATACAAAATTTCAGCTCAGTGGGAGGAAATATATCAGCTTCAAAATTGAGTTGCAAGATTACACCCGAACAAATTACATACATACATACATACATACATACATACATACATACATACATACATACATACATACATACATTGTAAGTTAAATAAAGCTTTTAAAAAGAAATACTAAACATAAGATAAACTATGTTTAAATAGCTTCCAGTGGGTGATTGGAACATATTTTCCACCAAAAAACCTTAAAAACCAAATAAACTTTAAGTAATAAGCTATATGAATTTCTTTACACAAATAGATCTAAATTCCAAATATATTTTAACATAACATTACTAAAAAATAGTCCGAGATATGGCTAAGGGCGTTTTGTCACAAGTAGTACAGACATAAAAATGCGGAATGATAATTAAAAGGTAGTTTGTTTATTTTTCAGATATCAATGAGTGTCTGACAAACAACACGTGCCACCCAACTACTAAATGCATCAACACCATCGGAAGCTTCAAGTGCGAATGTGAGGAGGGATATAGAAAACCCGAACAAGAAGAATTCTGTGAAGGTTCGTAAACAATCTTTAATTTTGTTTTCACTGGATTTCAGATAAAATAGTGATTATTTACAACTGATATAATATGTAGTATATATTTTAACAGTCTCAGGATTTTCTTTTCATACTCAAAATGATTAAAAATCTATACCTCTATACCATTATATATTTAAGCAATACATTTTAAGAATAGAGTTCTAAATAAAGTAAATTATATTAAATCGTTAGCTGCTATACCTTTTTTTTTCTCTCGGTGGAATTTTTAAAATAAAACTAGGCAATAGTGTGGATCAGCACATTTTTCAAAAATTCAAAACCTACCTATGTGGTAAAGATATTCTATGTATATATAAATAAAGAGAAAAAAATAAAATAAAAAAATAATTTTTGTGTTAAGTAGTGCTATGGGGTAAAAATCTGAGTTTTTTGTGGAAAGAAACATTTCTTAGGATAAGGGTACACACAATAAATAGTTACAGGAAAAACACATTATGTCTAAATTTAGTAGGTTTTAAGACTAAACTAAAAAAAAATAATAACTTTCTGTCGAAATTACAGTGTACGATAAAGCGGAAAATGGGAAACAGCTTGAATCGAACTGCAGGAAACTACAGTACTAGGAAACACAGCTGTGTTATGAAATGTTGCACTGTACTACGCACCCATTAGTAACCTCCCTTTGGATTAAAATTGTATTACTATCGTAAAAAATTAATTATTTTGAAACTCGATAATTTAACCAAAAATAAGTCTTTCTAATTTATTTTTCGAAAATTCAACCCCTGACAATATTAAATTTTGAAATTAGTTTTTAAAATTTTTTCTTCTTCTTAATTTTCGTATCATATAACATCTTTTCCGCATAGGTAAGTTCTGATGGATAATCATTTTTTTCTTCATGGGTTACCATCATTTTGTATGAGTGCATGTGAAGAACTCTGTGCAGATTCTTCTAACACTTCTATAAGACATTCCCAAGGCAGCTGCATGTTTAATTGCTGAACACTTTGGAGATTGATCGATAGACGCTCTCACATGCGCCACAATTTCCAGCGTAGTTACGGTTTGAGGTCGCCCAGGCGGTTTCTTTTCAGTGCAGAACCATTTGTTCTAAAGTTTTCTACCGAAACGTCAATAGTTTTTTCTATCCGGAACGGGATCATGTTGGTCAAGTTGGAGCCGAATGTGAAATGCTCGCTGAGTAGTAATCACACAACCACCATTATGAATATACTCCTCCACTACATAATACACAATGCTCACCATGCCACGTCATTGTGACTACTGCAAATCGCACGTATACCGCTAGCGATCTAGACCCTCTCCACCATCACATCCTCACCTCAACTTACACAGCGCCCTCTCGAAATAGGGGAGGTTTTTTGCCTGACCCTATATAACCTCTATCCTCTCTACTTAAACAGTCCATTTCGATTTTATTGATCAATCATACCATCTCCAAAATATTCTGGGAAAAATTAATTGCCAGAAACAAAAGCAGACTTGATGGTCTCATGACATAATATACCCTAGAGCAGTAACCTATGCCACGTGTGGCGCGTGGTACAATTATCAGTGGCACTCTGCACTACTCTACAAATTTGTCGATTTTTGAGTAAATAGAAGTTTTGATAAATTTGTAATAGACCTTATTTGACAAAAATCTTCATAATTATGAAACTTTTCGGAATTACGAAAAATTCTGAAAAATAACTCTAAAAATGAATTTACAGCTACTTTGTAAATTATTGAATGCTATTCCTGGAGAGATTTAATTGTTTGAAGAAAGAAATTTGCATGTACTTTTTTTTCTGCGTTTGGCTCTACATATGTTAAAGTGAAAAATATTTCCTCATTTGAAAAATATTCCATGTGTCCGGAAAGTAATTATTGAATAACCGAAACGTGAAAGAAAATTCGTGTCAAACTGAAAGTCACACATTATACCCCTAATTTTTCAATATGAAAGTTGAGCGGTGCAAGCACGAGGTTCGTAGTTAAACTTTGATTTAGCTGTAATAAAGGAAATACTTATATTTTAAGTTATCTATTTCTTATTTTAATAAATATGTTTAAAAACTTGTAATATATGTTATAATTGTTTTTTTTTTTATTTTTTTATTTTTTTATAAAAAATCGTATTAAATAATATGTATAAACTTAATGAAAATTGATTTTTAACGCTTTATAAACTTTCTGTTGAAGAAATAATTACATTTTATGCTGTTTATTTATATATGAAGAAATATCTTTAAATGATGCAAAATTAATATATAATAAAAGTGTAAATCTAAAATCTTGATCTCTATTCCCTAACTCTGCATGCATTTTCACGGGAGTCGAATGGTTTCATAAATGTTTTTTTGTGTGGCACGCTGAATCATATTAGTAGTTAGGTTTGGTAGACGCAGCTAAAAGGTTGCCTATCCCTGCGCTAGAGCTATGTGTGTGGTAAGGCCATAATTTTAGAGAAGTAAAAAAATAGAAATCTGCAAGCTTGTATACATTTATCAGACAAATTTATATTTCTTTTTAAAAAATCATGGATCTCCCAGATAGTGCAAGAATTGTAACACCACAGTGTTTTGTTCGAGAGAAAAGCTAAAATGAGAGAGTATATCAAAATTTTTACAAACTTTCGACAGTTTCAGTGTTTTAAATTTCGTGAACTTTTCAGCCTTTTTGAATTTGTGCTACGTTTCTCAAACACACATATAATATTCCTTTTGTAATAATTATAATGTAACTGAATTCTCGAAATAATCACTTTAAAACAATTTTGCCTTTTTTTTTTGGTGTGGACTCTATAATCCATTGCCATCTCCTCGATCTCGCGTGCCCTGGGTTCGAGTCCAGGAAATTATTTTAAGAGTTACAGAGCTACACATTAACAGAAATCAGCATTACACAACCAAGAATTACGAAATCCTTTTTACTATTCTTTCTCTTTGCTCAAAATTACTTCACCAATACCAGAGAGGTTTTATTTTAATTTATGAATAACTATTATTTAGAAGAAACAACAAAATATTTGTATAATTTAAACTCCCTTCTTGTGATGGAACAAAAAAATATTTCAGAAAGTGTGAGACTTTCAGCTGCTTGACATAACTGTATTTGACGAGTCGAGGGCTTAATTTTTGGAGCCATTGAAGACCTACTTTGTAGAGAGGCGGTTGCACATTAAACCTTTCAAGGATCTCACATTGGCATGGTGTGGAAGCTATGAGAGTGGGTAGATTTCTCAGGTGTCGTTCTCGTCACTTGACCACGATCTTTGTCCGCCTATCTCCAATAGTCTTGTGCCGTTTTCGAGTGCATCAATAATAAACAATCAGTGAAACCTGATATTGTAACAGTTTTCCTTTTGCAGATATCAACGAATGCGCCGAAGATTCTAATATATGCAAAAATTGGAACAGCGTAAAGTGCGTCAATCTTCCTGGTACATATAAATGCGAATGTTTGCCGGGATACGAACCTACCGACATGAATGTCGATCCCCGAAAAACCAAATGCCAAAAATGTAAGTACATTTTTATGGAGAATCCATACGGTATTCATATGAATGCTTTTTGTAAATATCGTTGGAATATCACGTGTATCCAAAAGCAGTACTCCTCTCAAGGCATTGAGGATTCATTTACTAACGTTGCTGAATCTTAGAGGTGTAAGAGCCTTACCTTTGAATCCACCCTTTGAGGGGAAATAAATCTAAATTTTCCTGATTAATTCAAACTTTGTTACAAAAGTCTTTTTGGAATTCATCATTTCGTATTCATTTATATTTAATACATCCTTCTCTTATCATCCAGGCATTATATTATTACAGGCATTAATTTATCATCAAAATTGGTTAGTTGATTTAATAGAGCTAAGTTCTCTTGAGATATATTCTGAAGAAATCCAGGAGTGAAACAATTTTAGTTTGCAAGACATAAATGTTATTTAAAATGTAGCCTTTTCGGAGTTGAAAATAAAAAAAGTTTGTATTTGCTTAAAATTAATTAGAAAAAACCGAGTCAACTTGTGAGTGATGAGTCCTCTAAGTGATAACTAGAAAATTTAAATTATTTGATTTAAATGGCAGAAATGCTCCAAAATACAAGCGTAAAATCATTTAAAATGTATTTGGAAGTTAGCGAATAAGTGTAATAATTGAACGTAGTAGAGACTTTGCGAAAATACAAGACAATTTAAAGCAATTGGCAAAAAATATCATTACGTAGAATCTAAGTATTTTGTGACAGCTTGAAGTTAATTTGAATCTTGACCACAGTTGTGGTGTAACGGTACCTCTTATCTGTCTTGTTTTTGTTGAATTTTAGCATGTATTTCAACATATTATTTTTTTCTCCAGAACTAATTAAATTATTGTAAAACTGATCCCTTAAGTTTCTTAGAACATCCTTAAGAATATCCAAAAAAATTAATTACAAAAGTAGTAAAATTTTAAAAGTTTCCAAATTTTTTTCAAAAGATTAAAATTTTTAAAGTGGTGTGAATAATATGTGAAAAATTTCATTTAGTATCATTTTTTTAATAGAAAAAATAAATGAAATGCTAAAATATAATTTTTAAATACATAAATAAAAAAAAAATTGTACAAAGGGTATCGAGTCCGCTAAGACAATATGTATATCGTTCACGGTCGTATCACCGTAAAGATAATCTCACTGCTTAAGCCTCCTATACTTCTCTCCTTTTCGAAATGATGTTCGAAAAGGAAAAAAAAAATCCTGAGAAAAGAAAATGGTTTCTGAATTTCCTGGCAACATCCGGTATTTGTCGCCCTTCTTCCAGCTTTCCGATGGCCTTTCCATGTGCCAGATAATTTAAACTCCAATGGTCTTCAAACTTATTAGAGCCATGGGTTCCCCCCTTTGAAATTATAAGTTATTTGCGGGGAGCCCCAAACAAAAAAAAGCCTTAGAATAATATATCCTAAAACAATATTTAAATCAGATCAATATATTACAAATATTTTATCACTAGAACGTCCGTCGGTGTCACCGGGGTCTGTTTATTTTCTTTTCCTTTCCGCATCTTTGTAGAGAATTTTAAAAATTTTCGTGACTTTTGATCATTTTCCCTGGCGATTATACAGAAAAAGTTTCGTGGTTCTAGGCTAGATAGAAGTGATTTTCCAACTAAATATGCCTAGAACGTCCGCTGGTGTCATTTCGACTCCAAGACAATTTATCATTATAAAAAGCTGTTGTTCAACAAAATATAATCCACTAAGTAGATACTATTAGTAAAGCAAAGTTTTATTGTACATTTTTGAAGTGAAAACTTCTTTAGTGGCGTTGGGCACTTTTTGGTACGGGAAAATCTTATGGGTTCGCGTCACCGACATGCTCTGACTGGCGCACGCGCAGTGTGCTGTTAGCCTTAGACACTTTTTGGATGGGAGAAATCTCGTGCATTCGCGTCACCGACATGTTTATAGCAATTTATCTGTAGCTATACAGCTGACGTATAGTGCTGTGTATATCTTATAAGTGAAATTGAATGGATTTAGTGAAAAGTTCAATGCGTATATACTGTGAATTGCTCGTAGCTATTCCGAGAATGGGCAATACATATTAATGGTTGTCATTTATATTTCGCCTAGAAAATCTATGAGACAGATACAACAATTTTCATTCGAAAATTTTATGATTTATACAACAGAAGGTTCTGAAATACTCGGGGAAAAATTTGGCGAAAAATATGATAATGTACTGATGATTTTAAGTGGAGACTTCAATGTTAACTTTTCAGATGATAAAAATCTATCACTAATTGAATTTCTAAATGAAGCACTCAATTTAAATATGTCCCATGATCGAAAACTCAGTACTACAAAATATAAAACGACGATCAATGTGGTTCTTACGCGATACTTAGATAAATTTGAATCAAACATTTTCCTTTCTTACTTTAGTTACCATAAGCTAAATGTATCTTTTCTTGGAACAAAATGAAATAATTCAAAGTACAAGAAGTCTAAGTAATTTGGAAATTAATGATGGCAATGATGCAATTAAAATAATGTTAAAAATCAAGCACATTGAAATTTAAGTAAATACAAATACTATCCATAAATAATATGATTGTATATTAATTGTTATTTCAATTGAATTGTATTTAAATTTTGTCATGATCTTGTACAGCCCGTAATATATTTGAATAATAAAAAACCATATAAACATGCATTTAGTTGTTTCTCGGAGTGTCAATAGATGTGAAAACCAGATTGATGTTGATCATTTTAATTCAAACACATTATGAAATTTCAAATTTTAATGCTAAAAGTTCTAAGTTTTCACTTCTATCGGCAACCTCTACAACTGCCAATTTTTTTGACCTTGAATACAATTTTATTGGAGTCATAGTGGAAATGAATCATTTATACTAAAATTGTTGTGTTTAAGTGTTTCATTAAATAGTATTTGCTTATCTGCTCATAAAACAAATTTTCATTCGATTTTCGAACTTAGCTCTGAGCAGACACCATGAAACGATCGCTCTTAGAAAAGGTATAACCCCTAATGAAATTGCTAATTTGTTGCTATAGCTTTTTGAAAATGAATTGGGTCTAATATAGATTCAGAAGAAGACATAAAGTTGAATGAAAGTGGCGGCGAAGAATATGAAGAAAGTGCAGATGCAATTCTTAATATTCCAGTAAATCCTGATATATATATGTCGCTAGGGTTGGCACAGAATGGATACCGCATAATAGTAATGTTCCTGGAAGATTTGCGACACTAAATGTTTTGAAACAAAGCCGTGGTCCAACAAGCTTCACGAAACATGATGTTAACGACAGTTTTTTATGATATAAAGGGTTACAATATTTGATAATTACATGAAATAATATTAAAAAGTCTTAAAACTAAATCATATTGAACAGTAGGCTTGCAATTATTTTGTTAAAATAATTACTTTATACATTTTATATCGTGGTGTCTACGTTTAAGAATAATCGAAACCCTGAAAGTTCTAGAGTTGATTAAAGACAAATATTACGGTATTTCTTATTAAAAATGTTTAACATTATATTAATATAATTTACTCATTTGTTCGTGCTCCAGGTGATCTACTATTGTATTATATTAATTAACTAGAATATGTGTCTGGGATATTTTTTTTTTGCGCATACACTATCAAAATCTTGGTCTATTGAATCTCTTTGCAGTCTATTTCATATTTTGCGTTAATTTACTTATATATTTGGTTTTTGTTGCCCCATACGTTAAGAAATATTTTTTACTTGGAAGAATGACATTAAAATGTTTATAACTGTGTGAGAAACTACTGCGTATAATAAAATTTTGCAATCTAAAATTTACGAGCAGTTTCTGCCTAAATTTAGGCTTTCACGCCGAGTCTGTTGGTATGTTGAAAAGTTGTTCTTTCTCCTTCATTGGCAAGCCTCTTGATTTATCTATTCTCGAAATTTGAGATTTTACTTTATCCATGAAATATTTATTCATATACATTTTTACAAGCAGACTGCATTTAAGAATTAGATCGTTTATAAAATTTAGCTCTCATAATGATCACTTGTGAAACCCTAGGGTTCCGCAAGTGATACCTCTGATGTCAATGGTAATAAATTGATGTCACAATCATCAATTAAGTCTTTCAAATTCATATTTCATTACAATTAATGCTACCTGCACATCCCAATAACTTTCAATTCTTTTTTATCAAAATTATCACGGAAGACATGTCTACGCACATAAAAAGTTTTTACACATACCCTTTTTTGTCAATATTTAGAAACCAGTCAACTTTATTAATTAATGCTTGGTGATTTGTAATAACAAGCGTGTTGTATCGAAATTTTACTAATCACTGTTCGAATCAATTTTTATTTCAATCGCGCAACAAACTAGTTTTTGAAAGAAAATTTGAAAAAAAAAGGAAAAAAAAATTATTTATTTTATTATTTTGCTTGTTTTAGATAAAGAATCTTGGCTACCCGTTGGCATAGCTGTGGGGACAGCAATTTTACTGATCATCATATCATTAGCATTGCTCAAATACATGGATTACAGGTATATACTAATAATTTTATTTTTTATTTTTATTTTACGAGTTTGATTACTAATTTCTGTTTATTTTATATTGTTTATTTAATGTTATATTATTTTAGTAAATATACTTATACGGATTTCTTTTCTCTTGAAAATTTTTTAATAGAGAATTTCCTTAATAATTTAATCGCCTTATTTAGGGCAATATATTCGAGTGGTCTACCACAAAGCTAACATAAAATTGTCGAAAATATTTAGTCGTTCCTATTCTAACCATATTTAAAATACCTGTTTAGTACAAGCCTTATAATAAATATTCTCAAATGAACAGCACAGTAAATACTTTTTGCAGTTCTTTGAGCAACAATCGCACATTTCATACATTCTTACATTTTTTAATTAACTTCATTTCCTGCGTAGTGATACGTAGAACCCTAAGTCCATTAGGAAAAAATTACGGCGAAGGGGGAACACTATGCTTTATCTGCTAAATCTAGATAATTTTTTTAATTAATTAATATTAACATAAAAAAGTAAATTAATATTGGTGATACGTTATCTCAAGGTTTAGTATTTTAATTTGTCACATTAAGAATGTAGAAAAAACGCATCCGTTACCAATTAAAAATTTTTTTCAATATACACTGCTGGCCACCATAAATGCAACACCCTGAAGGAAGCACGCAAATAACATGAAATTTACAACATGCATTAGCGGAGGTGAGATATGCAAATGATTAGTACTTCAGCGCAGACACACATCACGCACGCCTGTGGCGCCACCTCAAAGCGCTATTTAAGGCTTGGAAATTTCGACGATTTCAAGTTCAGCAATTGTGTTTTTCTTGTGGCTTTTTCAAAAAACGATCATAGCCCAGTCATCTTAGGGTTTCGCTGCGGAATGAGAGATAATAAGCTGAAAACTCGTATATACCTTTATTTTGGCATTCTAAAAGTTGTCTCAAAAGTCTCATAAAATCTCGTGTCCGAATCTTAAGATATTCAAGGTCAAAGGTAAAAAAATTCGGTTTTTTGCAAATATCTCGTTTCCTATAGCTTTAATGTTATTTACATTTATTATAAATATTGTAGAGAATAAAATTTTCTATAACTTCAATTGAAATAATTTTTTATACGTCAAACCGTTTTTGAGATAGAGGGCGCTGAATGCTCAGCGCTTAGTTATCTACAGCAGAATGCAAGGTCGACCGTTAGTCACATGATATAATACGTTGTATATAGTCTATTAACCTTAAAAATATACATAGCTATGAACAGTTGGCCTTTTTATTAATTATTACGTTACATTTAGTAATAGATTTCATTAAACAAGTATATGTTTCTTTTATAACTAACTTTTGAACTACACTGTTCGTGTAGTTCAAAAGTTGTTGACAGATATATGCTTAAGGTATTTTTTAATTACATTCTATTATTATCTATACTAATTACATTTAAAGTAGTGAAGAAAATAAAGCAAGTAATTTTAATTATATTTTTATTTAGAAATATCGTTTTATATAATTATTATAATTAAAATTAGGATGTGTGTAAAAGTTTCACAAAAATTTTAATAATAAGACGAACAGAATGTTATTTTTCTTTCTTCCTCTTCTTCTTCATTAACTTCCGCTCACTTGAAAATTTCCAATTCATTCTCATCAATTTCGTTGTGAAGGGTATTTTTCTCCAAATCTAGAAGGATTTTGGGATTAAAAGTACAATCTTCATCGAGATCGCTCTCATATCGTGAAGCATGGAAGCAAGCTTGCCCATTATACTGGCCACAAGCTGAAGAACATTGAAACCCCGATTTCCTACATCCACAGAGTGGACCACAAACCATTTTTGCAGTTGCAAAATATGGTATTGAGTAATTTATCTGTAGCAGGCAGTAATATTGTCGTAATCGGTTCCAAGAATTCATTCCGCAGAATCCAACCCCATTCCTGGGGTTCTAAATCATTCCCTAGCCAAGTTTGAACTTGATAATATACACGGCTAATGTGTTGCTGAGCCGCTGCACTTGTTGGTGGAAGATTGGATAACTGCACGGGTTTGTTGAGCTTTGTTGACTTGATGAATTGAGTGTGTGTGTGTGTGTATCGTAGATTATCAATACTGTTCTCAGATTTTGGAGCATTGTATATCGCCAACAAGACTCGTAATCCATTTTCATGTAATGTTTGTACAGGACAGTTTTCTTCTTGGAATACTTGAGCTAGTTGATCCAAGTTCGGAAGATTCTCTAATATTCTAATGAAAGTTTTTTTCCCTTTTTTAAAAAGTGCAGATGTTGTATCACAGCCACTAAATGCATGCAGAAACAAAGTATGCTTTTTACAATGAGGATATTTATCAAAATTTTTGGAAAAGTATATTTGAGTTTTAACATTCCCTTTGCCAACTTTTTTAAAGAACACTTCTTTTTGATGCGCTTGAGTACGTCCAATTAAAATGACGAGCAAATCAATATCTTCTCTTACTATGACGGCAGTCCTGTGATGTTCCTATTCTCCAATAGCTGTTTCTACGATAAGAACATCTGCATCATCTTTGGCCTGTTTTATCGTGATATCAACAGATTCTAATTTCCCAATCAACATGTTAATAAAAAAAAATTTATTTCACCGATTCGACAAAAAATTCTCTTGACTAATTGATACTATCATTGTTTCGTCGAAACAAACATTATTCGATTTTGATAAAGCAGGAGTTCTTCTTAGCTGTTCCATTGCTTATGTTTTTGCTATAGTTCGAGTATCCATCAAATACAAGAACAATTTCAGAACCATAATGTTTTTGTAAATATTTTACGTATTTATCTAAAATTATTGAAAAATTATCGTCTTTACTCCATACGATGCGATGCAAAAGAAACTCACCATCGATAATGTATGTTACATTATTTTCATCGAGTTCAAAATCTACAGGAGTCATATTGTCATATAATGTCGCTTTCGTGGTTCTCATGCCATCATTATCAAATAAAGTTGATGGATATAGACTTAGTTCATATTGGAGATATTCTTGAAGATTACGTTCAAACTGTTTGCTTACAGTTATTCTTTGGAAGAGTAGCAATGGATCAATTGAAACTCTACAACCGTTAATTTTGACAGATTTGTTGACAATCGAAAGCGGTAAAACCTTATCGGATCGTTTTAACTTTATTTCATTAAATTTTAAACCAGTTATCTTTACCATTGATTGTAATCCGATTTCTTGATCTTTGTGACAGTTAATTTGATCATTTCCAACTATTACAGAAACTAAATATACCAATTGTGGCGTATTTGGAAAGAGATTATGAAATGTAAGCCATTCAACTAGTTTACTTACATCAGTATTATCTCTTTTTACTCTTGAATCCTTAGCATCAACGTGTTGTTCAGTAGAGTCTAAAGAAATTGTACAAAACTTCTCC
Source organism: Trichonephila clavata (assembly GCA_019973975.1). Lineage (NCBI taxonomy): Eukaryota > Metazoa > Arthropoda > Arachnida > Araneae > Nephilidae > Trichonephila > Trichonephila clavata. The sequence goes on from BMAO01011995.1 coordinate 13,098, forward strand.
ATCTCGTCACAAATTGTATTTGTAGCGTACATAGCAAACACCCATTTACATTTATATCAGCATTATCCCCAACATATTGAACAAGCACCCCTGATTCCGATGATAAAATACGAGGCTGTGGGTGGTAAACTGCTGATATTTCGTACTGTTCAGTATTACAATACGAAGTTGCAAAACCCAAGCTATATAACACTTCTATAAGTCTTTTAGATCCATATCTTCTATGAAGAAACACAGAAAGGCTTAATAGTAGCTGAGATGAAAATGATCGTTCTCGTAATGCAGCCATTATTGCATGACTTATTGACGTGCATTTTGTTTTTAAATAAGCTATTTTTCCTTTTCTGTTTTTCATTATGACTTATCGTAAGAAATGCAATAAACTTTTTGGTATATCTTGATTTACATCATCCAGCATTTTACTTGGAGGTGGATAAGACTTGCTTTCAACGACAGATGACCGAATGTCTTCACGAATAATAGCTGCTGCAGCTTCTACAATTCGCAACCGTTCTTCTCTTCGGGATCCCTTTTTTATTATCATACCAAGCTTTTGATAATATATTAGCTTGTGTATCACGAAAAGATATGATTGTAAAAGATCTTACTTTTGTCGTAATTATTATATTCGTCAAATATTTTTGTTGAAGTCTCGTAATTATAGTTTTATCATCTGGTACATACCCGTCAGGACATCTATGAGCTCTTTCAATGTAAATTGGGAATCGTCGTGATTTTCGATGTAATTAAAAATCTCTTCCATAGCTTCTGTGACTTGACTATCTTGGCGAGACTTCTTTTCAGTAGATAGTATCTGATTTAAGAAATTAGTGTAGCAGAGAGTATGATATTTTGCTTCAGAAGCGATCAAATCATACTCACAAAGTATACGATCTTTCACTAATTCTCCTATAGAATCACCACGTTTTTTTGCTTTTTTTAAGACATTGTCTTTAAACTCAAGAGTACTCACTTTACTGATCTTGCTCCTGTACTTCTCTTTTTTTTTTAGTTTCTGTTACTTCATCAGCTACTTGACCACAAAATAAACAGAGCTTTTTGAAATCAAACGCTTCATTTCTTCTTTTACGAGGGACACTAGGTGATGATAAAGGTTCACTGTTTTCAATGCCTCGTTTCGATACTGTAATAGAATTTTTGCTAATGTACACTTTTCGGCACTCGGTATGTACATTCACGGAGGTTGAAGAATTTAAAAAATCAATGTGACCGTCCTTTCGTTCGATACTTGCTGCTCTCAAAGTTTTTAAACCGCGCACTACATTAACAGGATAACCTTGTGATAGTGATTCATTACATATAAAACATAAATCAGACATTACTCTCAAAATTTTACGTCCGTCGTAGCTAAAATACAATTTAAAACTAACGAATAAACGTGGCTAGTAGAAACTGAATTGTTGAAAAGGAAATCGGTCTTTATTATTTAACTAAACACGTGTCCATCAACTAGCTATAAATTAAACGTTCGTATATTAGGTGTGTATAAGAATGTACGTGCATAAGAATGTAAAGCGTCCTCTAGCACTCATAAACATTCAGTGTATCCTTATACTCCAACCAGAGAGGAATCGAATCGAGACGAGACATTTTAACAAACAACAGTCCATTGGAAATTGAGGGAGACTCTCCTTTATTTGAGTATTTTACCATGTTTTTATTACGTCTGTCAGGGTGGAATTTTGTAATTCATTTTAAACTAACTTCCCGATGAGCTAGAGACTTGAAATTTGGACCATAGCTTAGAAGTGGATGACAATGCATGAAAATATGATATTTAGTTCGTTATAAAAACATGGTACATTAAAATTTTTTTTATTCTTAGATCATGTTTTCTTTGAGGTAACTAAGCTATCAATAGTGATCAGCAGGTCTAGGCATAATCTGCACAGAAGGAAACAAATTTGAAGGTTTATACATTTCAAACTAATTGTATTTCATTTTTCTTCTTAAAATGTAATTAGCATACATTAAAATATAATTAAAGTAAGTCTATAGTTTCAGTTAACTGTTTTTCAATTACACGAACAGATGCGGAGTATTAAAAAATATACTTGATTAATGAAATCTATTACTAAATGTAATGTAATAATTAATAAAAAATGTCAATTGTTCGTAACTATATATATTTTTAAGGTTTATAGACTTTATAAGGCGTATTATATCATGTGACTAATTGTTGACCTTGCATTTTGCTGTAGATAGCCAACCATTGCGCGTTCAGCGCCCTCCATTTCAAAAACGGTTTGATATATAAAAAATGTTTCAATTAAAGTTATAGAAAATTTTATTCTCTACTATATTTATAATAAATGTAAATAGATTTAAGGCCATAGGAAACGAGATATTTGCAAAAAAAAAAACGAATTTTTTTACCTTTGAACCTTGAATATCTTAAGACGCGGACACGAGATTTTATGAGACTTTTGAGACAACATTTAGAATGACAAAATAAAGGTCTATACAAGTTTGCAGCTTATTATCTCTCATTCCGCAGTTGACCCTTTTATTTTTGACTAAGATGACTGGGCTATCAGTTATGTCTCGTAGAAAACAGTGATCAGCTTTTGATCAAGTATCCGAGTTCGACAGAGGAAGGATAGTGGCCTACCGAGATTGTGGATTATCTTTCAGGGAAATCGGTAGTCGTGTTGAACGAAACCAAACAACCGTATTGCGGATATGTGACCGTTGGATGCAGGAGGGGACGACGGACCGACGTGGTCGATCGTATCCACCTCAGTGCACCACTTCACTTGAGGACAGGTAAATCGTGCGCATGGCAGTGACGGATCGCTCAGTCACATCACGGACCATAGCACAGCACATTGAGTCTGTAACGCATCATTCAGTGTCTATGCGTACAATTCGACGCCGTTTACAGCAGAGTGGTCTGTCCGCAAGACGTCCATTGCTTGGTCTACCCTTGACGTCTCCGCCACCGATGGTGCGATGAAAGGAGGATATGGGCGGCAGAATGGAATGAAGTTTTCTTTACTGACGAGTCACGCATCTATCTGCAGCACCACCATGGTCGGATTCGAGTCTGGAGACACCGTGGAGAGAGGATTCTGAACAGCTGCGTTATGCACCACCACACTGGTCCTGCACCGGGTATTATGGTATGGGGTGGTATTGGATATCACTCTCGCACTCCTCTAGTATGCATTGCCTGTACTTTAAACAGCCAGCGCTATATACATCTCCGAGGTGTTGGAGCCAGTTGTCCTTCCTTACCTTCAGGGCTTGGCCACAGCCATATTTCAACATGATAATGCGCGACCACACGTAACACGCATTGTCCAAAGGTTCTTCCTCAATCATCAGATTGAATTGCTTCTCTGGCCGGCTCGCTCTCCGTATCTTTCACCAATAGAAAACATGTGGTCCATAGTTGCTCAACGATTGACCCAGATTACACCCCCAGCTGCCACACCAGATCAACTTTAGCAACGTGTGGAAGCTGCTTGGTCTGCTGTACCCCAAGAACACATCCAAAGTCTCTTTGAATCAATGCTGAGGCGTGTGGCAGCGGTGATCTTCAACAATGGCGGCTACCCTGGCTACTGATTCTGGCAGGAGCCACACTTCACAGAAGTCTATAAATTTAATCATTTGATGCTTGGTCAACATATTATCTACAAAATAAATTTTGTTGTGCTATCTTGTCTTTCTTGGTGTTGCATTTACGGTGGCCAGCAGTGTAAATTAAATAAATATGAAAAAATGATTACTTTTTTAAAGCGCTGGATATTTTGAGATACCTTATAGATGGGTATTGCATTTGGCCAATTTATCGTCATTGGTTGATAAAAACTAGCTGAATACGGAAATTGTATTTTTATTCTATAGAACTGATCCCATATTAGCCCCATTGGCAACTTTTGATTTTTTCTTTTTGGCGACCAAAGGAAGTTGAAAAGATTTTCTTTCCAGTATTCTGAATAAACATCATGTGTCAGAGCTTCTCAATACAAAAAAGATTGACGGGAAAGTACTTAAATACCAATCAGAGTTTGCCAAATTCAACAGCTTGCTAGTGTAGGATTCTGTTTTAATTTTATATTCGAATACTCGAAAAGTTAAATATAGTACTTGTCTACTATTCTAATATTATATGACAATACATTTAATACCGGTTTCTATACAATATTCTTATGTAAGTAACATATATACACCTTGAATAAAAAAAAATGTCCAATCTCAAAACTACTTTCACGTAATGTAAGCGAAATGGATCACGCTCGGATTTTTTTTTTCGTAATAGAAGCATTTCAATTTTTAGTACATTTTAAAGTTTACTATACGAACAGACGGTAACAAATTTAAAAATTCCGTATTGTCTCCAACGGACGAAAAGCTCACACACAAACAATTTTAGTATACTGCTGATTTCTGTTCGATTTAAACAATAAACTGTATCCTTTACAAGTTTTGAGTATATTGCGTTTTAATTAAAATTAAAAGTTGAAAATAAGAAAATAAGATTAAAATAAACAATAAATTTTAAATATTAACACAAACGCACATATACCCACCACACAGGCAAAACGCGTCATTGTCACACAAATCCCGAATTTTTATCAATTTTCTGCCATTTATATAGATAGAAAAAACAATCCAAGCTGAGGCTCTCTGTTCTTTTTTTTTTTGACAACAGGAAAAGACCGTTTTCAAGTATTTTTCATTATTGAAAATATGCAATGAGAAATCCTTTTATGTTCCGAATGAATCTCTTACCTAGGGATTGCAATATCGGACCAAAAGTTCAATACCGGTATTCCGTATTGCTTAGAACTTAATACCGGGATACCGGTTTTAATACTGGTAGTGGAAATTTTAAAAAAAGAAAAAGAAAAAAACAGGTGCTTCTTTGTTTTACTTGCCAGTTTTATTAGAGAGTGCAAATAACACATGAAATAATTTGTAACTTAAAAATTATGTCAGTATAAAAAAAATCACAAAAAAGTAAAGGAGCTGTGACGTATTGGAACGAAAAAACACAGTCAGGCTAGAGATATATATACAAATTTAATTACATCAAAATAAAACACACCATCTTAATTCCACAGACCAACTCCTTCTGTCGCTTCCTGCCGGAACCTCTCAGAACCGGTCTCTCCACGTGTCCTTCTTGAGAGGTTTTTTTCTCGGAACCGGAGGGGAAATGGATTTCGGGGAAACGCTGTCCCCCTCCCCTTACAATCAGGCAGTTACTATTAGCATTCGTCTCTGACGTCATCAATGGTTCTCTGAAGGAACTGGACTTCGAAAAATGTTTGCTACAGAGCATCTTATTTCAATCACAAAAAAGGGCAAAAGGGCAAATATCACTATTCAGCCTGTGGTACAATTACAAATTTTTGAACTGTGATCTGAAAAAAAAACATAATGCAGCAATTGTACTGTCATTAAGTTTGGAACGTAATTTTTTGTGCAAAAATTACCAGCTGTCGAAAACGCTCTTTCGGCATTTACGCTAGTTGGTGGGGCTGTTAGCAATGCGCGATATACTTTTTCCAAGTATATACCTCTAAATTCCTCATCTTCAAATAAATCGATTTTGGATATAGATGGTTTTGGATATAGATGATTTTTGTGTTGTATTTTGATTTGCTCTGAAAGTTTTTAAGAAATTTTGTAGACATTTTCTTTTTTTTTTAAATTTTATACATTGTGCCACCATATTATTTTCATCATATAAATAATGAAACCAAATCAAAGTGTTATCAACTGTTTTTTATGTTCTTTAAGGTTATTCTTATTCATTAATATTGGCTATTATTTATGAGCATATATATAATAAATCTGAAAAATATTTTTGAGCCCTAAAGTATGATATGCAAATACAATGTGAATAACAAACTCAACAATTTTAAATATATCGAAATATTACGCATTTTCTTCACAAGTACAACCTTGGTTTCTCAGATATGAATATCAGTCTTCGAATCCTGTGCAAGTGTAGTATCGCTCAGAGCTATAATAGGACAGTTTTGGCCTTGGATGTTTCAGATATTTTATAACTTCTCTTGATTGTACGATGCAACTTTGTATTCACAGTCCAATTAATTTTGCCCTTTTGGGAGACATTGTAATAAGAGGTGTTGATGGATGAAGGACAGCAGATGAGCTTGGATATATGTTATTCCTCTTTCAACGAGAACTTAAGAGTAGTGTATTTAGTTCTATTTTTCAGAGAAATAATTTATGTCTATATATTTTTAAGTTCAGATTAATAGTTATTTATACTGTTGTGTCTGGCAATGAAAAAATCAGATGATGGATTTAATGAGTTGCCTTAGAACTGTAGAACCACCTAGAAAAAATAAAAAATAAGAACAACGGAATGAGAGGAATAAAGACGTTTATATATAATATCCTCACTTTCTGAAATGGATGCAAAATTATTTCATTTATAATATATTTTAATCATGGTGCAATAATTAATACAATAACGTAAAAACAAAATAGGATAATATTTTGCTATGTTGGTGATACCTGAACGTGAAATGGAAACAATTTTAAAATTTTTTAGTAAATACCGAAAAACCGATATTAAAACTTGTGAATACTGGAATTACAAAACTGCACAAATGGCTCAAAATACCGGTATTCGGTATCCGGTATTGCAATCCCTACTCTTACATAATTTGTTTTGAACATGAAAAATTAGAGCAGAGCGCTATTAGAAAAATGACTTATTGTGCGCGAGAAAAGATAAATAATGACACTGGTGCGAAAAAGTTAAGAAATACAAACATATTTCCACGAATTTTTTAAAAGCTATTGAATCTTTTTTGATGATAGCTGGAAAGACAAAAGAATTTATAGTTCCCTTCATGAACATTGACTATTGTGTTGATTTCAAAAATGCATTTGAAACAGCAAAGAAAAGAAAAAAATTCTCAGGAATTTTACTTTTTTTCTCATTTTTCAAAATATTTCTATGTCAGCTATCAAGAATTGTTTGTAAGTTTTCAGATATTAAAAGAAATACTCTGATGTATTTTTAAAGTTGGACAAAAAGTGCATATAATTCTACAGAAATATTCATCATATTTTACTCTTTTGAATAAAATGTAATGCATTCAAATCGATAAATTGCTGTAGGCATGAAGAAAAAAAGCAGAATTTTTGTTGGAACAACATGTTTACGGATTTAAAATGACCGTCAGAAGGGATTTTTAAAGCTCTAATTATTTAGTTTTAATACATTTAAAAAACAAATTATTCTGGGATGTATTATTGTGATTACTTCAGTATTAAAATTTAGTCTTAAATTTTTATGAAACTGAAGAGGTTGCTAATATATTTGTATACAAATTTTATGATTTTAAAGAAGAAACGTAATTCTAAAAAAGCAGATTTTTCTATCACAATTTGTAAGAGTAAGTTTAATGAAAAAAAAATTATAAAACTAAGAAAACGTTATACCATTTTAAAAGTTCATTCCTTTTTAATATTTTGATTTTTTTAATATAGAAAACCTAAAGTATTTTTTGATTCATTCGATACAAATATATCTATAGTCTTATTTGAAACAATTCAGCTTTAGTTTTTTATAGTAACAATAAGAATTAGATACAATTAATAATTTGAATGCTTTTTTTTATTTCAGAGCCCGTCGTTGAATAACAAGAACAATGGAATATTTGGAAAAAATTCTGTGAACTATTTAATACATTGTACATATTAATTTGTATCTTGTCCTATTTTAATGAATTTTTTCCATGCATATAGAAGCTAATGTATTTTACAAAAATAAATAATATTTATGCTTCTGTAGCCTGTTTCCTTCTTTTTATAATATTATATAAATAAATCCTTTTATAAGAATGGCTTTCTTGATAAGCAAGTAAAATAAAAATTTTGATCGAGAGTGAATGAAAAAAAAAATAGAATAATTTTTCAAAAACAAATACAAAATCTAAACTAAATGTTCTTAAATTATTCTCAATATATAAACTAATTATGGGTTTAATTCAAAGTGGGAATCTGCATTAAATCGAAAGAAACACTGAAATATTTTAAATTCACCAGATACGTTATCTTAATCATTACTTCCAATCGAAAATTCAATATATTTTTGGCTTTTTAACATAAATACTCATTTGCATTACGAGAAAAAGGTAAAGTATTAAGGAAAAAATTATTGCTTTGGCAAAGCAATCTTGTTTCTTCGAACAAGGATCAGAACCCTATGGTAGCATCTTTCGCAACTTAACTATTTACATGAATGTAAGGAGGTTCTTGTCTTCTTTTAGAAATTTTTAAAATTTTTCATGGGTTATAGAATTCTATTTACTTTTACTGTACATAGTGTACAAGTTGCTATAGAGTAAATACAAGGTGAATGCAAATGAAATGAGACGATTGTTTAAAAAAAACCACAATGAATTTACGAAAACTGTTAATATTTCTTTATTCGAAATAATATCCATCGCTAGCTACACATTTTCCCCATCTTTCGGGCAATTTGTGAATACCACGCCAAAAAAAAAAAATGATCGGTCTTTTGAAGCCAGCTAGTCATCAAGTCAAGATTTGACGTTTTCGAAAGAAGTGAAGCGCTGGTCAGCCAATGCGTGTCCCGATGATGCAAATAGGGGGTAATCGGAAGGAGCCAAGCCTGGCGAATAAGCCGCATGCGCTAAAGGTTCCCAGCCGAGCGCCTTGACGATGTCCTTGGACGGCTTAGCTCGGTGGCTAGGTGCGTTGTCATCAAGGAAAATCACTTTGTGCTGCCGTTTCTTGTATTGCTCGTGTTTTTCGAGTATAGCATCGTTCAAATTAAGTAATTGTTGCTTGTAGCGATCAGTATTAACGGTTCCGCCGGGTTCGAGAAGCTCATAATAGAGAGAGATTGGTCCCACCTGATTCCAGAAAATACACAGCATTGTCTTGTGGCCGAAGCGATTCGGACTTGCGGCCGATTTGGACGGCTGTCCGGGTTCAACATATGATCGATTACGCTTGGGATTCTCAAAATGAATCCATTTTTCATCGCCAGTCACAATACGATGGAGATATGACTTGCGTTTGTAGCGGGTAAGCAACATTTCGCACACGATTTTTCGGTTTTCCTGTTGACGGTCCGTTAGCTCGTGTGGTACCCATCTACCGACCTTTATTATCTTGCCAATTGCTTTGAGACCACGGGAAACAGTGCTCTGGTCAACATTTAATTGTTCTGCAAGCTGTTCTTGCGTTTGGCCATCATCTTCATCGAGTAATGCTTGCAATTCAGCATCTTTAAATTTTTTTGCTGTTCTGCCCAGCTCCTCGTTTCTCACATCGAAATCACCCATTTTGAAACTTTCAAACCGCCTGTAGCACTGCACACGGCTCAGAGCATTTCCACCGTATGCTTTTACAAGCATTTGATGCGATTCGGCAGCATTTTTCTTCAGATGGTTACAAAAAATTAATGCTGTCCGCAAATCGTGGTCGGAAGGCATAAAATTCGACATTTTCAACACAGTAAAAAAAAAATACAATGCACGCTGAAATTCGTCCAAATGTAAACTAAATATGAGTATCAAAGATCAAACTATAAAAAAATCACGTGTCAGGGTTTCTTATTGTTTGCATATATGCGTGGCGACATCTGTTAGCAATCGTCTCATTTGATATGCATACACCTGGTATACCTTAAAATTTTAGATTTTTTAAAATCATACAGTCTATTTTATTTAATTCTTTATATCATTATATTAGAACTATTTTCAACATAGATGACCAATCAGCGTGTCTAAGTGCTTATGTAAATCCACATATTTGCATTATTGCTGCTGATAGGGACGTCTTGATCTTTAAGGCCTTTGGTCCAGAGAAATATTTTCTGAGGCCTTAGTTTCTTATGTAAAAGTAGGCCTTACTTATGATTATTTAAAAATAAACAGTAAATAGCATGCATTGTCAATTACTCTTCAAACGATAATTTCAAACAAATAAATGTGCCCAACTTACAATATAATACAACAACCAGACTCGACCAATGTCCACATTTCGACTAAAATAATTGAATGATTGCTAATGGTATAGGCCTAGGCATGGACAATTTTCACCACATAATAATACACTACTGCCAATTTTGCCAGTTGACATGCATTTAGAAATTCTGCTTTTTGGAAAATATGGGAATAATATTTGACCATTAAAATTATCCAGATCATAGTCTTGTTGAGACTGAGTCGTGAACGAAACGAGATTCCCAATAAGGGTGAGGTCCTGGGGCCGGGCTCAGTTGACCATGCCTTAAGACGTCCCTGGATGCAAATGCAACAATAATCAATGCATCACTATGTAGGAAATACAAATTATTAATATGCTATTTTAACATTCTTTAAACACTTCCTTAACCTACACTAAATAAATGTTGTAGAAGAATTAAACAGTTGTATATTTCAATGTTAAAATATAAAGTTACGTTATTATTTTGTATTATTTATCCTTCCTCCTTTCACATCAGAGACTTCTATATGAGCCACTAGTGCAAAAATTTATGAGTAATCCCTATATATCTACACTGACTTTGTGAAGGATCTATATGCGTCCTTCAATAAATCCTCTTGGGAAATCTTTGGGCTATCAATCGCAACCAATAGATAGATAGACGGAGTTACCTGGAGATTGAAAAATAGAGAAGCTAACGGCAAGGAAAGATAGCTACCGATCAGGTATTTGTAAACATTGATAGTGCGTTTCGGGCATTAAATAGTTGAAGATAGTTAAGTGACGATTGGTCACTATAGCTAAATTGTAACTCAAATATTAGAATAGTGATTTGATCCCATAAAAGGAGGATCTATATAATAGAAGTCTTCTCATAATTCACGTCTCTCGTAGTTAAATCCTCTATGCTCTTAATTAGAACATCTTGTTTGAATACTAGAATTGTGTCTGTTGATAATTAGTGTGCTTAATAAATAGTTGAAAAGTATTATGGCGAGTCATTCTTCACTTCCTCCCACATCTCTAGACGAGGCCGAGAGTAGGTCTCGCACGTTACAACTTTTGAGAGACATTTTGACTGATATTCAGCTTTTAATTTCGTTCGCTTCAAACATTTGAAATCTTACACTTTAAAATTCCTACATATAACATTACGAGTGAAAACTCTCCCCAACCACTGATATTAAATTTTTTTGCATGATATGGTTTTTTTCTTACAGTTAACTTAACACAAGAAACTGCATTTTACTTTAGATTTTATTTGTAGTTAAATTCTCAGTAAGTAGAATAGAAAATTTTTTCACTTTGTGTTTCGCGCAAAATTTTCCAATTAGACTTGGAGCTAGAAATTTAAGCCGCTAGTCTTACAAACGAATAAAATTAGAACTAATTTATCTGAAATAAACAAAAGTATTCTAGCATAAATGTACGTATTTAAATTACATGAAATCTTATTGTAATAGACATATAATCCTTCCTATTATGATTATTACAAGTAATGATTTTTCTTATACTTAAATATAATTCCTAAATGTCATAACTCAACTAATAAACAACTTATGAGGATCTAATCATTAATACAACATGATGAAAACATCTTTTAAAATTTAATTTAAAATGTAGAATATTTGGGTTGTTGATGTTTCCTGATTAAATGAAAGCTACTAAAAATAAATCATCTGCTTACGTAAGAAAATAAATGCGGTTAACTATTTGTTACTGTTTTATTTGATAAGAGTTACGTCGACTTTGCAAGTGAAATGAAATGTAATCAATTTTTTTATTATTTTACCTTCAAAATTCCTTTTGGGTATCCATGGAAATATAGATAAAGTTTATCTGTTCGGAGATATATATTTGAAAAAGAAAAAAACAACATATAGAGATTACACAGGCTTTAGTAATCTCGGATATTTTTTTAATCTTTTCAATATCGAAAACTATAACAATAACTTACAGGAGTTTTCTTCTTACAAAAAAGGGTTTGCTTCTAAATATAAATATAAAAATGAACAGAATTTTTACAGAGAAGGCCAAAATGTGGTTTCTTATTTTTGTCGTTACATTTTGTATTTGCTTACCTGAGAATGAAGCACATGAAATTAGTGAAAGCAATTTTATGGCGTCTGATCTAAATGTTTTGGATTATAAATTTCTGAAAGATTTCGAAAATGAGTCGGTGGGAGAGGAAATATTTGGATCAAATTTTACCGAAGCGGCATCGGATGAGCTTCAACCAGCTGGTGAGTCAGTTCCTAATGATTAGTTTTAAAATTGGCGAATTTCTAAATAACGCTATAAAAAAGCGCGTTAAAATTTGTTCTGTTTATTATTATTATTATAAGTCTGTTTCCGCCAGTGATAAATGTTTTTCTGTAACACAAGTAAAGAAATTGTTTTAAGACTGCACAAAAAAAGCAACAAGAGTTAAATTTGTTGGAAAAAAATTCTTTAATAAAATATATGTATAAATATCCTAAATGGGGGGGGGGGAGTTTCGCAATAATAAAATCGTTCTCAAATAAATTCCGACTAATTGAAATATTTTCATCATCATCCCTTCCAAAATTGTTTTTCAAATAAATTTAACTTCTAAAAAGTAAATATAAGCATAACAAATGTTTTCCTTTTAGGTATATATATATATAATCTGCAATTATTTTAATAGGTTTTAAGGTATCTGTGTAGGTGAGGGGCAAGTGTCCCAAAACGCTATGTGATTAAAACTTACATATAATATATTATACCATCTGGAAGTTGTAAGATAATTTAAATCCATTATTATTAATTTTAATAAATTTTTTAAATCACAGCAAAATTTAAAATTTTCTACATAAAATTCTAACTATTGTATTAAGTTTTTTTCTAATGCGACGTATTGGACACAGTTATAAAGACAATGAGTTTATTACGGACCATTGCGTCATCCTTTTTTCACCTCACCCCTCTTGTATGGAGAAATGGAACAACCCCCCTTTTTTGTGTACTTTGTTTTTGTTTCTTCTCTCTGTGTTGTGTGTTGTTCGTTCGAGTTTGAATAAAGAAATCGCAATGCATTGGTAAAAATTCGTTGAATCGTTTTTTCGTATTTAAAATTATTCCTGAGCTTTTGACTTATGTGCAAAGTTTGTACAGAGCTAAAATCTAAGATGTTGTGGTAAACCCGACCATGGGTCCCGTACGGAATATGGTAACCCCTTAGAATAGTTTTGAGAATCTGGCCTGGCGGACGCAGAGCGATGTAACACACGAAACCTATGTGTGGCGAGCACCGCAATAAATTAATATAGTATGAGAAATGTTGCCTCTTTTCACCATAGTGGTGACCCCGTATATTCAAGCAAAACCTTTACCTTGTGAATAATATTTTACGAAAAAGATGGTGATGGAAAAAAAAACATCGTCATTCAACTAAATTTAGTATAAGGACTCAATTCCTTTGTCTATGGATCCGAGCATCTACTTCCTTGGTTTCGATTTCGGGTGTGGCTCTCATCTTCAACTGCAAATGTATCACGGATAAGTGGATTTTTTTTTCTGTTTCGTTTTTCTGTGCTTTTAATTTAACTTGAATGGTTTTATCAATTTCGTATTTTATTTATTCTTTCATTTTTAATGCTAAAATTAATCGATTGCATGTGATAATTTCGGATGAAATAAAATTCTTGTGATACAAATTCAAAATATCATGTATACTATAGATGAAAATGCCAAATTCTAATTAACTATAATATTACTGATTATTATAGCTCTGTATTATTGAATGTATATCTATTTTGTTTATTTAGTAATTTTGTTCTAAAACCTTGCACAATGTCGGAAGTAAATGCTGTAAAAATACCAGAAAATAATAGATCCGATCCCACTTTGTGGTTTGTTATGTGCGAGAGTATATTCGCTTTAGCAACCCCAAAACCAATAACTGAGTCTTTAACTAAGTAGACACACACACACACACACACACACACACACACACAAACACACACACACACACACACACACACACACACACACACAATTACATAGTAGCTCATCTCCCTCCCGACACCGCGTCTTTAGTTCACGATGTCCTCATGCACCCAGATGCCACTGATCCCTACGCGCAAATAAAAAACTAACTCATAAATCGTTCAGGGGAATCGTCCCAGCAGGAGATTCGGAAACTCCTTTCGGGGGAAGAATTAGGTTATCAAAAACCTTCCGAACTACTGCGTAACATGAAACGACGCGCAGAGTCTTTGAATGTTGACGATAAACTGATGACGGAGTTATTTCTGCAGCGTTTGCCGTCTTCGGTTCAAACAATTTTAGCTGCTGTTTCTGACCTCACGTTAGACAAAGCCGCTGACATTGCGGACAGAATTTTCGAAGTCTCGCCATCTCCTATTGAAACTTTTTCTGTTTCAAAAGAACAATCATTAGAATCTAAACTGTTTCGTGAAATTGAAAAATTAAATCAAAGAATTGATCGTCTTTCAATCTCTCGCGGTCGCTCTCCATACCGTCGGAACAAAAATTCCCGTGAAAAAAGCATTTCGAATAAGCGTGATTTTTCGATTTGCTGGTTTCACAGGCGTTTTGGAAAAAAAAATGTAGAGAAGAAAAATGCATTAAACCATGCACATGGCAGGGAAACGAAGCCAGCAAAGAATAATGGCGACTTATTCTTTGCCCAAGGAATCACGTCGCCTGTTCATTCGAGACCGGACAACAAATATCTCCTTTCTGGTCGACACCGGCTCTGACGTGTCTTTAATTCCTGCTAATGCCTATCAAAAAAGAAATGCTTCACAACAAACCCTTTTTGCCGCGAATTCATCCTCAATTAATGTATATGGTCAAAAAACATTAACCTTAAATTTTAATTTACGAAGAGATTTTATGTGGACTTTTCTGATTGCAGATGTAAGTACACCAATTCTTGGTGCAGATTTCCTCCATTATTTTGAATTGGTTCCAGATCTCAGACATAAATGTCTTAGAGATACTAAAACAAAATTACAATCAGCAGGCCATTTAAAACATGCTAATCTCCACTCTGTTCAAATTTCTATTTCTAAAGATACAATTTATCATAAACTTTTGAAAGAATTTCCCTTTATCACAAAATTGCCTAATCCAAATCAACCAGTGAAACATAACACTGTTCACCATATAATAACAATAGGTCCTCCTGTGGTAGCAAAACCCCGAAGGCTGGCACCAGATCGCCTAAAAATTGCAAAAACAGAATTTCAAAACATGATGCATCTGGGACATTTACGACCTTCGAAAAGTAACTACACTTCCCCACTTTATATGGTTCCTAAGAAAGATACTTTAGATTGGAGACCTGTTGGCGATTATAGAGCGTTAAATTCTCAAACATTAAAAGATAAATACCCCATTCCTTGTATTGCTGATTTTACAGCTGAATTACATGGCTCAAAAGTTTTTAGTCGAATTGATCTAGTAAAAGCCTATCATCAAATTCCTATTCACCCAGATGATATACACAAAACGGCAATTTGCACTCCGTTTGGTTTATTTGAAAGTACACGAATGCAATTGGGATTGTGTAACGCATCCGCAACGTTTCAACGCTTTATCGATGAAGTCACTCGTGGCTTACCTGGAATATACGCTTTTGTCGATGACATTTTAATTGCATCTAAAAATCCCCAGGAACATCAACAACATTTAAAAAACCTATTTTCAAAATTAGATGAATATGGTCTATGCAGTAATGTATCTAAATGCATATTTGGTGCATCATCAATAGACTTTTTAGGCTTTAATATGTCAGAAAATGGAATTAAACCTCTACCTGATAAAGTAAAATGTATTCTAGATTTTCCTAAACCAAACACATTAACACAATTGCGTAGATTTTTGGGCATTTTTAGCTTTTATAGGTGCTTTATACCAAAAGTCGCACATATACTTGCTCCCATTGTTCAGTTTCTAGAAGGACATACAAATCAAAAAAGAAATCTCATTCTAGTGTTCGCAAATCATCCGAACCATTAAAATGGAATGAAAACGCAGAACAAGCTTTTCTTGCAGCGAAAAACCGCTATGGCAGAAGTTACCCTTTTAAGACATCCTATTCCAGGGGCTCAATTGAGCCTATGGGTGGACGCTTCAGATATTGCTATTGGAGGCACCTTATCCCAATTATCACAGGGGAAATGGGAACCAGTAGCCTTTTTCTCCATGAAACTTAACAAAAGTCAGCAAAATTGGTCGACTTATGACAGGGAACTATTTTCAATTTATTCGGCTATAAGAAAATTCAAGCATATGTTAGAAGGCAGAAACTTCACAATATACACTGACCAAAAGCCCCTAATTTACGCTTTTAAACAAAAACCAAATAAATGTTCTCCTCGACAACTACGCCACATAGATTTAATTTCCCAATATTCTATCGACATTCGGCATGTGCAAGGTTCAGAGAACATAGTTGCTGATGCTCTTTCCAGAATCGAAATTGATTCAATTACTAATTCTCCAAATTTAAATTTTAAAGAATTTGCATTAGCACAGAAAAATGATCCAGAAGTTCAAAAATTTCTGCAGAATAATGAATCATCTCTTAAATTAGAGCTAAAACCATTCCAAACCTCAGATTGCAATTTGCTTTGTGATATTTCAACAGGAGTTCTCGTCCTTTCGTCCCTGCATCGTTTCGAAGAACAATATTCAACCATCTTCATAATCTTGCACATCCAGGGATAGTAGCTTCTACAAAACTCATCTGCTCTCGCTACGTGTGGCCTGGCATGAAAAGCCAAATAAAGCAATGGGTCCGGTGTTGTGAATCGTGTCAAAAGTCGAAAATCCAAAGGCACACTAAAACACCTCTAGGACGTTCTCTCTTCCTGACGCTAGATTCACTCACATTCACATAGATATTGTAGGTCCCTTGCCACCATCTGAAGGTCATCGTTATCTTCTTACGATAATCGACCGCTTCTCCAGATGGCCAGAAGCAATCCCCATTCCCGACATGCAAGCAAAAACCATTTGCCATGCAATTTTTGACACTTGGATCTCTCGTTTTGGTTGCCCATCTATAATCACCTCTGATCAAGGAACCCAGATGCGTTCATCAATGTATGCTGAATTTACTCGCATGCTGGGAACACAAAAGATCAAAACTACAACATATCATCCAATTTCAAATGGAATAGTGGAACGGTTCCATCGACATTTGAAATCAGCTATTAAAGCCCATGAGAATGACAGATGGTCTGAAATAGTCCCCATCATTCTTCTCGGCATTAGAACAGCAGTTAAAGAAGAACTGCAATCTTCTTGTGCTGAAATTGTTTATGGAACAAACCTACGTCTTCCTAGTGACATGATAGATATATCAAACATTCCTTTTTGTGATAATAATTTCATCAATAATCTTCGTAACAGAATGCAACAACTGAATCCTGTTGCAACATCTGCTCACTGCAGTGATCGATTCTACATTCATCCTTCACTAAAATCATCATCTCATATCTTTTTGAGAATCGATCGTGTCCAACCACCTTTATGTCAACCGTATACTGGACCACATAAAGTTCTGTCCAGAACAGACAAAACTATCACCATTGACGTTAATGGTCGAAAAACTAATGTTTCTCTAGATCGCGTCAAACCCGCACATCTTCTCTCAGAAACTGTGTGTGAAACTCCACCTTCAGTGAGCAAAAGTGTAAAAGATGATAAAATATCTACTAACAAAAAACCAATATATACCACAAAATCAGGAAGACATGTACATTTTCCAAAAAAACTAGCCACTTATGTTACATAATTTTTTTCTCCTTCTAGAAGAAATTTTTTTTGTATTATATTTGTATATATCTTATTTACATGTTCTATTTTTTCTGTATATATATCATATTCAAATTGTTAATGTATTTCTACCAGTACGGATTCTCAAAAAAAAGGGGGGGGGGAGAAAGAAAATAATGTTTATAAAATTTTAAAAACTAATGTCGTTCCCTTGGGCTGTTACCCTCAGTCACTGGGGGGATACTCTGTGGTAAACCCGACCATGGGTCCCGTACGGAATATAGCAACCCCTTAGAATAGTTTTGAGAATCTGGCCTGGTGGACGCAGAGCGATGTAACACACGAAACCTATGTGTGGCGAGCACCGCAATAAATTAATATAGTATGAGAAATGTTGCCTCTTT
>BMAO01011996.1:0-52458 GCA_019973975.1 Trichonephila clavata
CAGGGTATGTGAATAGATCAGCAGGGGGGTTTCGTCCTGCCCATTCAAACCACAGACCCACTGACGTCGAGACGAAACAATGAAAACCACGTGTTTTGCCCCAAGCTGCTCTAATCCATCAAACTAGACATAAATAGGGGATCAATGCTACCTTGTTACAATACTTTGAGAAAATACTGTACTGAATGGTCTCACTTTTATCTGATAATGAATCAAAACTTGAAAATGCAGGATACAACATAATATGATTATGGGCAGGGATAAGAATTTATGAATTTTCTTTTTGTTATCACGCAAAATAAAATTTATAGAATTAACTGTCTCGTAGTATAAATAGCAGCAGCATTGATAAAAATTATTAGTTTAATCATGGATTCTCTCAAATTGGTTCATCCATTTACTTTAATCTTGGCTGGACCATCTGGTAGCGGTAAAAGTCAGTTCGTTAAAAAATTAATTGAAAATAAAATGATTAAACCTTTTCCTAAAAAAATAGTTTGGTGTTATGGGGTTTATCAAAAGTTATATGAAGAAATGTCGAATATTTCCTTTCATGAAGGTATTCCATCTAATGTGCACCAGTATTCGGATGCGTTAATTGTTATAGATGATCTTATGGGCGAGTTAGGGAATGATCCCCAATTAACAAAATTATTTGTAAAATATTCACATCACAGAAATTTGAGTATAATTTTTGTGGTACAGAATATTTTTCATAAAGGGAAAGAAATTAGAGAAATTTCCTTAAACGCTCATTATCTTGTATTATTTAAGAATCGAAGAGATCAATCCCAAATTACACATTTAGGGCGCCAATTATATCCTCGTAAAGTGAAATTTTTTCAAGAATGTTACACAGATACCACATCAAAGCCGTACGGATACTTACTTATTGATTTAAAACCTGAAACTGATGAATCCTTGCGTGTGCGCACAGGTATGTTTCCTGGAGATGTTTTTTATGTATATCAACCTCGATAACCCATTACTTTGAAACAAATAAATAGATTCAAATTGTTAGATGAATATTCATTAGTTCGCAAGATGCCAGTGTGTTCTGAACAAACTTTAGAGCTCTTAAAATTAATTTCTAAAACAAAAAACTCAAAATCTATTTTGAAAAAGTGTTCAAAGAAAGAAATAAAAACTTTGTGTGAGTGCGTGCTGAATGTTTTATGTGGTAACATATCGTTGACTAAAATTAAAAAAAATCGCTTATCTCCCTATAAAGAAAGCTTAAGAAAGCTTTCTAACAAAAAAACACCTCTTTACGAGAAAAAGAAAATTTTAATTCAAAAAGGAGAAGGATTCCTATCTATTTTATTACCAGCAGCTATTTCCGTTATCAGCTCTTTAATTCAAAATGGAATTTAGCAAAAAATTTGTACTGGTACCCGAAGAAAGAGCTCAAGTAGCGGAACACTTATCGGAACTTGATCAACGTATGAAAAACATTCTCCATAATAAGGATTTAACTGAAGAAGAAAAAGCAATACTCTATCTACAAGTTTTACAAAAATATACACATTTTTCTGTTGAAAATCGAAAAGAGTCCGAATCAATTCCAACTGAAACATCTGTATCGGAAAATCAAGAAATGGAATCATTAAACGAAAATCTAAAAGGTTCAATAGTGAAGACAGAGAAAGGGCAGAATGTGAAGACAGAAAAAGGAGTGTTAGAGGATAAAATTTTTAGAATTGTTCCACCTAGGTATAAAGAAAAAGCAAAAGATATTTTCCAGTTTTTAAAGCTTCAAGAATCTTTCAGTTGGAATTCTGATGGTGAAATTATTTACAAAAATACTGTTATTCCAGGAAGTAATATTGTATTCCTCGTAAATGATTTTCTACGGAACCGAAAATCGGCACCTGAAGGAAGATATGTATTTTTAAGTGCTTTGAATGATGTAAATTTACCGAAACATCTAGATGTAAATAAAAAATTGTATAAGAATAACAAAATTATCAAAAAACCAATAATGTATGCTCGCAGAAATGCATGGTTGAAACTTTGAAATAAATGATAATCATTTGATTTAAAAAAAATGTCTCTTTATGATTTGAACAGTTTTCTTTTGCAGGTGAAAATATACTTATTTAATAAAATTTAAAAGTTTCAAATAGATGATAATTAAATAAAATTATATTAATTTTTTGAGAAAAAGAAATTTATCATAGAAAAAAAATATTAATTTTTTTAGGGAACAAAAATATTTTATCATAGAAAAAAATATGAATTTTTTAAGGGGAAAATTATTATAAAAATTATATTAATTTTTTTTTTGAGAAAAAAAAATTTATCATAGAAAAAAAATAGTAATTTTTTTAGGGAAAAATAAAAGAATATAATAGAAAAAAAATAAAAGACACAAATATTTAGTTTCATTCCATTTTTTTTTTATTTTTTTATTTTCTAAACACAAATCTTACACCATATCGCTTCTTTACAAATTGATACATAATAAAATCATTTATATACAATTGATTTAAAATATAATGCATAGAATAGCCTTGGCTGCGTTTGAATAAAAAGTAAATACAGTATTGTCCACAAACATTGGATGTTGGTGATTGAAACACTTTGGAATTCCATAATACATCTAAATAGGTAGTAGTACTAATGTTATAGAATGCAGGAGGTTGTCCAAACGAGTCATAAAATTCTAATTCTCTTTTATCATTCACAAATAATGCTAACCAGTGGGTTCCAGGCTGCGATGAGTCATCAGAATTTACAATAGCACACATGTTTTCTTGCAGAGGAGGGATTGTATCTCTAGAATAAACACCTTGGAAATAGGGGGACGTGGCCTTCTCTTGAGATAAGACTGTAAACAGTTGCATTCCATCCATTCTTTAATTTCCGAAATCATACAAGATATTTCTCGATTTGTTTATTTCGATTAAATTTTCAAACTCGGCGAAAACGATAACACATACGGTTTGTTCTAAAGATTTGCTGAATTTTAGTTCTAATCGCAAATTGCTATGTTTTATCAAACTTAAATGTTCTCCTGAGGAACATAAATCTGGTGAGAGGTTAAATCCAAATAATGTATTTGAATCTTTATATTCTTTTCTAGAAATAAATATACCTCTGTCTTGACCCATTCGATCTGTCCCAACGAATAGAGTTTGATAGGCACGTATGTATTGATCTTTAGAAAAATCGAGTTCTAATGGATTGTGAGGCACCGGTTGTCCATCCACATACACTCCAACAAAATTTAAATTAAAATGTTTAAACTCATAGGGAGATTTTGAAAATGCGCCGTGAAAAGCTTCATTATCAACACATCCTACAAAAACTTTTTTCGGCATTTGGCCTGAAAATATGTTATCTTGAATAAAAGACATGCTTCCTTTAGGAATCGAATACACTTTGCACAGAACTCGGTTAATGGGATATTTTGCACTTGTTTTTTCCAGCGCTTTCGCATGACCAAGAATAACTCCAGGATTCACGCGAACTTTTCGTATGAATAAAGAAACATGATCCAAAACAACTTTAAATCCTACAGATCCTTGCAAACAAAATTCGGGTTTGCTTCGTATTAATTTTATTTTTAAATCCACTAAATTGAGTAAAAGACGATCTTGATGAAATAAATCTGAATGTATGCAACCAATCATGTCTACAGTTGCACTTTCTTTAAAAAATTCAGTTCTTTTCTTGAGACCATCATCAGAATCCTTGTAAAATAGTTCAGCCGTTAATTGGGAAGTTTTGCTGTCGTATCCATGGTTTAAGAGAGTTTCAATATAAGATCGGTAGGGATATGTATTACTGGAATTGGAAACCACGCGATCATTTAAGGATACATCTACTTGAGAAAATAATGAATGTAGAAATAAATTCACAGGTCCTATAGTATCATCTTTAGTAATAGGTGTATTGTCCACTTTTACTATTTTCGCTTTTACATATAATTGTGTTTGACTGAGATCTATGTAATCTTCTGCACTTCCAGAAATGTGAAATTCTACAGGTGCGTTATCGAAAACGTTAGAAAGAGGGTGAAATTGTTTCCACTGCCCATCTTGAATAACTGTTTGAGTACCGGGTAAGTTGAAAAGTTCCAATTCAGATTTAACACATTCAGGAGAATCTTTGAGAATAAATGCCATTTTTACGAATCGAAAATATCGCGTACACTCACTTTACGTGCTTTGGATGAAATGAATTTTTTCTGTTTCTTACACTTTCTTTTATACTGTCCTTTCCCCACCATAGATTGAACTCTATCAATAGCTTTCTGAGCTAATTTTTTCCCACTTTCTCTGCTTCTTGTTTTTACGGCTTCTTTAAATTTTTCTCCTGACAATACATCAGAGGCAACACGACTCCCTGTCCTTAATACTTCTTTTCCAATAGTTTTACCTCCTTTTACTAAAAAAGGTAAGGCCGCTCTAAACAATCGGCGAAATATTCCTCCGATTCCATAACCCTTTTGAAAACTAATGCCCTTGTAATGAGTCAGACCCGAGCCGATCTGACCTGCATAATGGTCCTCAAATCTTTTAGTACAGCAAACGTATGGTAAGCTCATCTTGGCGCTTTTATCTTCAAATGAGGGTATGAGAAAAGCACTGCTTTATTTATAGTATTTGTCTCATGCGAAAATGAAGCACTATGATCACTTTACCTCTTTCAAAGGGAACAAAATCACCTGAATTGAGTCTCAGTTCAGCTTGAATCGTCTGAAACGAGTGTCTCACTAAAGGTAAGTATTGAGGTCTATCATAATATTGACTAATCGTTTCCCCGTCTTCACCTTTAGTTCGAACGATTCGTAATAAAGGAGCTTGTGTATCTCCCACAATTTGAGGTGAAATTAGATCCGAGTAAACGTAAAAAACCGAAAAATTAGACCATGCATCAGCAACGAATTCGCTTTTCATATTACCCGTTATGATTGCATTGCGTTTGAACCCTAACAATTCTCCTAAGTTCTCTAAATGAAGACTGCTACCTCGAATCGCATTCATTTTCACCCGTTTCGATGCTTTATTGTAAGTTATTGTGAACCGACTAGGATTTTTTGGTAAAGCAAGCTGTATGGCTGATATAATATCAAACATTGTTTCATAACACCCCACATCAATTGTTTGCTTAACGGTTGAAGAAATATTACCGTCACCCACTTTGTATCGAAAATAATTGTTAGTTTCATTTACGTTAAGCCAAGAATGAGGGTAGATGATTTCAGACAATCCCACTTCCCATTCACCATTTAAATAAACGGGGGAGGGTAACTGAGTTTTGAAATGAGATATTTTGTTTTCTGGAAAGAAATGCATAGAGCTATCAGAAGGTAATGTTACGTAGAAAGACATTTTGAAAATGAGTCCGTAAGAAAAAAATTTAACTATTTATACTTTTTGAATATCAGTCACCCAATCATTAAACTTTTCAGGATAACCTAAAAATTTAACAAAATATTCAGTGATTCCTCGTCTTTTTCTTTGTTTGATGACGTTCTCTACAGGATAGAAACCAGAGTCGACAACTTTTTGTAATTCTGCTTCATAATAAGTACCTTTAATCTCTTCACCTTGTAAATCTCTTAATCTATAAACGATCGGAATTCTTTGCACGATTTCATAAACTGCGAAAAGTTCTCGACTCCAGTTTTGTTCATATCCTTTTTCAAAGAGAAGTTTTTGCTTATTAATGCGCACAACATCGCCAATTTTAAATTTAGGGGCTTTAGGTTTCTCATTTCTTAGATCACCATATAAATTATTTAATACTTGCTTCCTGTTATGCCTACTTACAGAAGCAGGCTCCATTTTAATTGAACGGTGATACGAGTGATTATAACTGTGCATTAATTTATCAATGACGTCAATGTAATTTTTAGTATTAAATTCAGTGAAATATTTCCACATTTTTGTTTTTAACGTCCGATTAAACCTTTCAACTACGCTAGCTTTAGTTTCGTTATTTGTAGAAAAAAATTTTACACTCATATTTTTCAAATAATTTTGAACTACTTTATTTAAAAACTCCTTACCGGCATCTGTTTGCAACACTTTAGGCTTCCTTTCTTTAAAAATAATTTCTAGCGCAGACTTTACACTTTTTCCAAATTTATCTTTCAGAGGAATTGCCCATGCAAATTTTGAAAATAAATCAATGCAAGTTAACAAATACTTATAACCCTTATTAAATTCTGCTAAAGATTGCATATCGACTAAATCCACTTGAAACTGACGATCAATATCACTTACAAATACTCGATTCCGCTGAAACTTATGCCGAACAGGTTTATGAAGAGTGTAAGCATCTTTCTGTGATAACCAATGCTTTACATCTTTTTTACTATATTTCCCTTTTAAAGAGCGATGTAATGCATCCACACCTCCGAAGCTACTTGGAACTTCGGGATTTTCGTAAAACGCTGCTAAATCTTGATACATTGTTACCGACGAACAGAACTTGATTGAATGACTATTACAATGAATAGTTATGCAATTTATACTTTTTGGGAAAGGCAAAGGGATTATGTTTAAAAGCATGAGCATAAATTTTCCTTACTTTTATACAAAATACTCTTATTTGTTTTTTAAACGTGAAACTTATTTCAACACAAATATTAAACTAACAAACAACAAAAATGATATTAACTCAAATCAAGCATAAAAAAAAAACATTTTATTCAGATTTATAGGAACAAAATACTGTGTAAAACTTATAAAGTCAGTATGCAATATTTTTTAAACAAAATCCTCATAATATTCAAAACAATCAGATGGACATAACATATCTCTTACTTCTCTTAAAATAATATCTAAGCGAAGATTTTCCAAAAAATTTTCAGTTACATAATTTACAGGTTTTAACAGTAAAAAGTGTACATTTTCAAAAAGATTATTATAAAAATAATCAGCTATCTCATTAGCTTCCAGTGACAAAACATGTGAATTAAATGTTTCTTCTCGGTTCCCCCATAACTCCTCAGCGAGTTTCTGAGGTTGATTCAGTCCTTTTTCGTTCAGGAGGCTACAAATAGATTTTTTCAAAATTTGCGTCAAGTATCGTTGACCCAGACTAACGTCCAAAGAAAAAGGTAATGCGTTTTCTATGGGACCTTCACAGAAGGTTTTATATGCAGTTAAAAAGTCCATACACAGAAATACATTGTCTATAACGGCATTTTCAATAGCACCATATTTTTCAATCATTTCAGCCCACTGCTCTCGGGATATGCTGATTTCTTTAAAAGTAGGCTCTTTATTCGGACCGTATTTAATGCGCTTAAAAGTAAAATTAGTGAAGTTCTCACTTGTTATTTGAATGTGCCGTTCAGGAGGGAAAAGTCCACTCGGTAATTCCTCCAGTGATTCCGGTACTTTCTTTTTACGCATGATATATTCGATCCACTGTGGGTCTAATGTTATTCCCTCAGGAGTTGGGTAGTAGGTTTTTCCATACTTCTTGAAACGCCTTATGTGTACTGATACGGAATCATAATAGATGCTTGCAAAGACAAAAACATCATCTCCAATTGGAAATACTCCATCTGGTATGCAATCCTCGGTAAATTTTCCATACTTCTGAAAATAATATACCAAAATTAATGAGGATTAGAAAAGTGTAAAAAACATTATAAACATTACATATCAAATTTATTTAATTTTGTTACTTACTTTTGAAACTTCTCTTC
Source organism: Trichonephila clavata (assembly GCA_019973975.1). Lineage (NCBI taxonomy): Eukaryota > Metazoa > Arthropoda > Arachnida > Araneae > Nephilidae > Trichonephila > Trichonephila clavata. The sequence continues at coordinate 7,673 of BMAO01011996.1, forward strand.
TTGCTTTCTTATTTGCAGAAGATTCCACGACCTTTCCAAGCTTTCGTTGTTCGCTATGTGTTTCAGACATTGTCAATTTTTTTTTTTCCTTTTCGAATACAGTCCGTCGCAGTACTGACAAACGAAATGAATCTTGAACCTAAGATGTGACAAGGGTCTAAAGCATATTGACCGAATTACACTTGAACGGAGTTCGCTGAGTGGTTGAAAGCAATGTATCCATCCGCTCTAAGCATTGAGATAATTTCTGACGTAGAATTCAGTCGCCGTCTTGTAGAATCAAGATCAGACAAGCTAAGACAAGTTCAATCGTAAACCGTTCACACGCTGATTACGAGTATTCTACGTCACATTTTTACTGTGTATGTGTAATCATTATACCGCATTAAAATTTACAAATTATTAAAATAATATAAGTGAAATATTTTTTTTTATTTCATTTTAATTAAGAAAATGTCGCCATCTGCTTCGCCTGCAAAATTAAATTCATGAGATTATAAACCTAAGTTTTCTTCAGGTCTGCATGCCTTCATAGGACAATGGTTAGCGTAACTGAAAAACTATTGTCCTATGGAGACATTTTGTTCTGGGGCTGTGAGTTTGAATCTGGATTTATTATTTTTTTTTTATTTGAGCGTTATTTTTTCAATCATTTTAAAATCTAATAATTAGTGTATAGTTTAACCAATAGGTGGCGCCATGAGCACTTTAAACATTTCAATAAACTTTTTTTACACATTTAAAAAACAACTCAACTTAGCAGCAGGAGGGAAACAACTCAACAGCAGGTGAAAACAACTCAACTCCCCCATCAACTCGAAAACCAAAACCATAGCAGGAGGGAAACAACTCAACTCCACGCAGCATCCACAGAAGGGAAACAACTCCGCGCCTGCGCCTGTGCCTCCACAGGAGGAAAACAACTCAACTCCCCCATCAACTCGAAAACCAAAACCATAGCAGGAGGGAAACAACTCAACTCCACGCAGCATCCACAGAAGGGAAACAACTCCGCGCCTGCGCCTGTGCCTGCGCCTGTGCCTGCGCCTGTGCCTGCGCCTGTGCCTGCGCCTGTGCCTGTGCCTGTGCCTGCGCCTGTGCCTGCGCCTTTACCGCAGAACCGGCTTTTCTTACCTACTAGCGCCTGTGCCTTCGCCTGCGCCTGCGCCTGTGCCTGCGCCTTTACCGCAGAACCGGCTTTTCTTACCTACTAGCGCCTGTGCCTTCGCCTGCGCCTTCGCCTGTGCCTGCGCCTTTACCGCAGAACCGGCTTTTCTTACCTACTAGCGCCTGTGCCTTCGCCTGCGCCTGCGCCTGCGCCTTTACCGCAGAACCGGCTTTTCTTACCTACTATTGTGTTTAAAAGTTTAAAATTTTTTATCTACACTGCTGGCCACCGTAAATGCAACACCAAGAAAGACAAGAGATAGCACAACAAAATTTATTTTGTAGATAACATGTTGACCAAGTATCAAAAGATTAAATTTATAGACTTCGGTGAAGTGTGGTTCCTGCCAGAATCAGTAGCCAGAGTAGCCGCCATTGTTGGAGATCACCGCTGCCACACGCCTCGGCATTGATTCAAAGAGCCTTTGGATGTGTTCTTGGGGTACAGCAGACAAAGCAGCTTCCACAAGTTGCCAAAGTTGATCTGGTGTGGCAGCTGGGGGTGTAATCTGGTTCAATCGTTGAGCATCCCTGGACCACATGTTTTCTACCGGTGAAAGATCCGGAGAGCGAGCCGACCAGGGAAGCAATTCAATCTGGTGATTGACGAAGAACCTTTTGACAATGCGTGCCACGTGTGGTCGCGCATTATCCTGTTGAACTATGGCTGTGGCCAAGCCCAGAAGGTAAGGAAGGACAACTGGCTCCAACACCTCGGAGATGTAGCGCTGGCTGTTTAAAGTACCGGCAATGCGTATTAGAGGAGTGCGAGAGTGATATCCAAAACCGCGCCCCATACATTAATACCCAGCGAAGGACCATTGTGGCGGTGCATAACGCAGCTGTTTAGCATCCTCTCTCCACGGTGTCTCTAGACTCGAATCCGACCATCGTGGTGCTGCAGACAGATGCGTGACTCGTCAGTAAAGACAACTTCATTCCATTCTGCCGCCCACATCCTTCTTTCATCGCACCATTGGCGGCGAAGACGTCTGTGGTTCTGCGTCAAGGGTAGACCAAGCAAAGGACGTCTTGCGGACAGACTACTCTGCTGTAAACGGCGTCGAATGGTACGCGTAGACACCGAATGATGCCTTACAGACTCAATGTGCTATGCTATGGTTCGTGATGTGACTGGGCGATCCGTCACTGCCATGCGCACAATTTGCTTGTCCTCACGTGAAGTGGTGCACTGAGGTAAATGCGATCGACCACGTCGGTCCGTCGTACCCTCCTGCATCCAACGGTCACATATCCGCCTTACAGTCGTTTGGTTTCGTCCAACACGACTACCGATTTCTCTGAAAGATAATCCACAATCTCGGTAGGCCACTATCCTTCCTCTGTCGAAATCGGATACTTGATCAAAAGCTGATCGCTGTTTTCTACGAGACATAACTGATCGGTTTTTGAAAAAAACCACATGAAAAACACAATTGCCGAACTTTAAATCGTCGAAATCTCCAAGCCTTAAATAGCGCTTTGAGGTGGCGCCACAGGCGTGCGTGATGTGTGTCTGCGCTGAAATTCTAATCATTTGCATATTTTACCTCCGCTTATGCTTGTAAATTTCATGTTATTTGCGTGCTTCCTTCACGGTTTTGCATTTAGGGTGGTCAGCAGTGTACTTTAATATAACTTACTCATGAATAACAATATTCTGTGTTCCAAGTGTCACCTACTCATGCGTTACGTTTAGTAACAGGGATATGTGCTTGCTTTTTTTCACATAAATTGTCGAAGTCTAGGTTTATTTAGATTGACTACAATCGCATTACATTTTCTGAGTTTCATTTGTTTCTATATTTTTGTAGCCACACACATTGAAAAATATTTTTCACTTATACACATTATTTTAAATGGGGCATTAAAATGTTTATGGCTGTGTGAGAAATACTATGTAATTAGCATGAATTTGCTAGATAAGATTTAGGTGCTCTGTTCTTGTTTTCATTTAGATTTTTAAGAATAAATATGTTGATAAGTTGTTCCTTCTCCTTTACTGTAGGTTTTTCCCCACAAATACAAAAAGGTGTACTTTCCATTAGAAAACTATTTAGTTTTTCAAGTCGTTGTGCTAACGAGTGTAAAATATTTCGAGGAACCCGGGATAGTAAACAATAAAATATTCCCAATCTCTAGTAGGTTATATATATATATATATATATATAAAACGTTTTAATATTATTTTATTATATTACAATAAAGTTTCAAAAGTATTGTGCAAAATAAAGTTATTATGTATAAATAAAATTTTCAGTTTCATAATGACAGGGATGAGCTTTAAATTCTGGTGGGCATACATAGAGAACGTAAATCCATTTTACATGCACATTTCGAATTCATTTATTTTATTTTTTTACTGTGACTCGTGGAACCCCGGGGTTCCGTTGAACACAGTTTGAAGTCCACTGGTCTAAAGAAATCGTACTCCAAATTACATTAATGTAGCAGTTTCAACAGCAGCTCTCCGGCCTAATTCCTCCTTAAGTAGTAACACAATTTGGAGCGTACCGTTCTCTACTTCTTTCAAGAAAAATTGTTCATGTACCGAGATAGAATATTCAGTGAAGTTTGTGTTTTTTTTAATACATAAGCAAACTCAGAAATGAACGAACATTCGCTGAACAAAGTAAAATCAATAAAATTGTATATAATCTGATTTTAGATCAAATCTAACATTTTTAATAAACCTTTCGTAATTAATACTTTTTAAAAAATTGATTAAAAAATTTTAGGTTTTACTTTAACTTTTCATTGGCATTGTACTTTAAAGTTGCCTGAGAATTATTGGCGATGGACGTCGTAATTGTCAACCTCGGTCAACTGACGTGGTTGATAGTTGATCTGAACCTCATTCTTCAAACAACATCTAACCTTAGGATACTGTTTAGCGACAAATTTAATGTGCGTCAGTCCCCCTACAGGTAGGACTTTAGTCATAACTTGACAGAAACAACATCAGCCCCGAGTTCGTGACTTTGTCCACTCGGCTACCGCGGTCACTGAAGAAGAGTAAAGCTGTATTAAAATCTCTGATACATTCGTATAGCAAAAAAAAAAAATTCTTTATTTTATTTGTATAAACATTTTATTCCAGAAACTTTTAACAAAACAATTAATATTTCTAAAAACTTTAAAACACACACTTAAAAGATTTATCATGAAGCTAAAGAAATAAAAATGAGAAGAAATCAAATTCGATTTTCTTAATTCAAAGTGATTATTTAAAGTGAAAGAATCGAAAACTAATGTTAATAAATTATTCATGAGTTAATCTTTCTTTCAAGATATGATATCGCAGCAATTATACCGACTACATATTATATTCTCTCGAAACATACATCATTAGTTTTATGCATTAAAATTCATTTACCGGACAATTTTCTTTAATGATCATTACTTCGATAAGACCAAGAGCAAAAGTAAAAAAAAACCCGAAGAAATCAATACTAATTTCCTCTTCGATCGGAACTTCGATAAGAGGGAGTTTCTTTGAAGAACTCTTCTATAAGTTGTATTACTTTAGAAAAATCTGTAAAATGTACGAGTTTTTGAAGCTTAAAAAAATCTGGAGAAAATAGCATGGTTTAAAAAAAGATTTGAAAGTTTTATCAATCTTAAACTTTTTATATCTACTCTTACATTTTACTTATTAAAGGTCATTTACTTTTGTGATCAGGGAAAACTGTGTTCCTAAATAAATTACAGTTTAAAAAAAACTAAAAAACACGCTTTTATAGTTAATCGAACTAAAAAGTAAAAAAATAATTCTTAATACAGAATGAAATGATTAACGAGAAAATTGTCATTGGAGTAAAAGCGTGCGTGGGATGCTCTATATTAATTGTTATAATTTCTTACTAGTTCTATTCCGAAATGCTGAGTTAGAGTAAAAATGTAGTACAAAGCACCCCATGCTTTTACCACAATGACACATTAATTTTGAATTTGTTGCCAAACCTGGAAATCGTTATTCCTGATGATCCTGATCATGGCAATGGAACAAAATTATGAAATTATTGTATTGTCATCAGTCCTTGACAAGTGCGCAAAATTTCGAATAAATCTGACCTTTTAAAGTGAGTAAAAATATCGAGTTCAAAGATTCCGTTACATACAAGTGAAACTTGTAAAAGTGCATTAAAAAAGCATGTATAGGGTTATTTTTTCAGTAAAAGAAAAAGATGGATTTTTTAGCAAAAATTGGATTGCTTAACTTTGAATGAAAAGGCACATATTTGAGTGAAACTCCTTTTATATTGAAAGGTAATTAGGAGAGGGTTGCCAGTTCAGGTGTCGACCTCGCCACTTGACCGTGGTTCAAAATGACGGAGTCCGTCACTAAAAGCCCTCGTGTAGCTGAACAGTGTGACGTTAATATTAAATCACTCAGTCACTCATTCATTTGAAAGCAAAAATGCAGACTGAAATTGAGGCTTGGGTATAAGTATTATAAACAAGAAACGCAACGGCTGCGTAATGTTTGTTTTCGTCAAAAGGCGATCACAATTTAGAACTTTTAATCTCTAAATATTCGTAGGATCTTCAAAAAGGTGTGATTAATTTCTCAATCAGCTCTTTACTAACTGAATGTGTATTTCTTTTTATCCAATGGGGCTGCGGATTGGTATTCCTACCATTGTAGACCTGTAGACCTAGGGCATCCCCAGGATCATATATAATCATTATAGTTAAACCAATTTAAATAAAATTATACTATATAATTCTCCCTTCCCCCTGTATACATATATGCTGCTGGTCCTCCCAAAATACAACATCAGTGGAAATACAAACCGTATACATGTGTTGAACCACCACCTACAAGCACTATGTATAGTAGAACAGAATGCCGTTTTAAAGTAATTATTGTATTTCTTTGAATTGGTCTAACTTGGCCAGCTACAATAAGCTCTCAGAAGAATACGAGAATCATTTTAGCAATTTTCTGCATTCGACTGAGGGAGAATTGTTGCCAGTAAGGAATATGAAAAATCTTTGAAGAAATCGGTGATCATGTCCGTTGTAACCAAGTAACAGTGACTCAGATTTGTAATCGATGTATGCAGGAGGAAACAACGGACTAATATTTCTAATAATTTATCTAGCTTTGTCGCACCACTTAACGTGATGGCAGGTATATACTGAAGATATCAGGGATTAATCACTCTGCCACATCTGAACCATATCATAACAAATAAAACATATTCTACAAATACGATCTGTTAAACAGTGATGAATGTCCTTTCATATCCATCGATACCATACGGTGAAATGCCCACAAAAGGTCCATTGCTGCGATAACTTTTCTCTCAAAACCACAAAGCGTCTGAAAAGGTTATTTGAATGATGAACGTGAGCAACCTAACGATACGACATAGTTTTAATCGCTGAATTACGCTTCTGTCTAAAACACTAAAATGGTCTGATTAGAGTTCTGGAGAAACCGTGAAAAGACAAGCTACCTGACAGTTGCTTTATTCATTGCTGTATCGGTTCTAAGCTCAATATTATAGTTCGAATAGATATTTTTTCCCACTCTTTTAATATACATTTTTGGTACAATGACCAATCAGTTCTATATCTGTCATATTTTTGAGTCTGTTGTCCTTTCATGCCTTCAGAGCTTGCCTGCTCCGTATTTCAACCAAATGATGTGCGACCCCAAATGACCCACAATGTGTTAAAATTTATATTTTCCTACCTTCCTCTTCCCGCTGCTATTTTGTCCAACCTGTTCTCCCTATCTATTGCTTTTCGAACACGTCTGGTCGAGTTTCGAGAACAACTAGTTCCACAAACTCTGCACACTGTTAAAACGCGATCCATTTTGCCAAAGTGTAAAGGCAGTATGGACTTCCTTACCCCGATGACACACTCAAATACTCTTTCATTCAATGCTGAGGCACACAGCAATGATCATTGCTTGCCGTTGGTGGCAAATCTCAGTCATGATTTCATCATGTTTTTCACTTCGGTGTCGAGTCACTATTTCAATTCCTGGTGACTTTAAAGACCTGTTCTGTAGAGGGGTTGATGCGCATTAAATTTCTCCTTTTAGTTTGGCATGAAAGTTTGGAAAATGAAGTGCCATATTAGGTATCAACATTGTCATTTATATGTAAATGTCATTAAAGATTACAAAGTCTATCAACGATAGCGCTCGTGCTGCTTTAACACGAACAATGAATTCTCGTCTTGCAGAAAACTGTCTTTTCAATCAATTCACCTTCGTACTGCGCGTTATCTCTCTAATAAGTTCGGTTTTGATATCTCTTGTCCTTGGTGTTGCATCTTAAATTTACCAGCAGCGCATATATACTCGTATATAACTACGTTTGTGTGAGAGTTTGTATTCACGCATGTGTATGTAGCGGGAGAAAAAGGGCACTGCTAGTTTACTACAGAAATGCTTGCTTTTGGAAAAGTCAGATTAATAATTGCTTTATACTTAAGTATCCATGACTACAATACAATGGCACAGACATGAACTTTTCATGGGGGGGGGGCAGGTTGAAAGTCCACCATTCTTGCATCATATCCTAATCCACCGCCTAATATATTATTTTGTTTTCGTCGATTGTCGGGAACAAAAAACAGTAAACAATAAATTATTGAATAAATAATTAGCATTATTAATTAAATTAATTTATAATAATCAATATTTAACTAAATTTTTTGCATACTATATACATAGAATTATAATCAATCGAAAAAAGAATGAAGGGCTATAGGGGGGTCCAGACTCCCACTTCTTTGTGTGAGTCACTGCCATATGTTTTTAAAAAATACAAATATTTTTATTTTTCACTTTCATGTTCTCTTTTTTGGTCATTTCTTTAAAATATATTTCACCCATCAATGTTTGGTACGTTTCTTTTTTATTTGATATTTAAATTATTTTACTGATTCTCATTCCTAGTATTTCTATCTCTCTTGTAATCTTAATTTAATAAGAAATGTAGTTTTTAAAAAGGAGAAATTGAGCATAAGTTATTTTTCACTCTGCAATTCAGTCCTCATGAGCTTAATAATATATATATATACATTTTTTAAAAATTATTTTGCTTACATGTGAATTAAGATAAACAACAATATCAATAGGCTAAAAAATACTAAACTTGAACATTGAACACATTTCCTACATAGTTCTAAAAATTTGAAACAGTACATAAAAATACCATTAGTTGTCATCTAAATGTGTGACTGGTGCTTACGCGTTTCACTAACCTTCGCTCATAAACTTTTAAATTGTATTTATTTTAACCAATCCCCGCTGAGAGCTGAAAGTGTGACTTATGCAAATAAGATAGTTTCGGGTTTAGCGAGTTCGAAAGAGATATAAAAGGGAGAAATGAAATGAAGAGATGAGGATGACTACGTGTTTTGATAGAGGAGTAAACTACGTGATTGATTAAGAAGGTGATTCTAGGAGATTAGTTTAACTAAGTGAAGTTTGTTAGCGGAAGGAAGATTATTGAAAAAGATTCATTAATTCGGTTCGGACGTAATTGAAGATATCCAGGATTGAAGCCACTTCATAGATTCTACAAGTATTCAAGATTCCTTCTTAAGTAGATATCAGGTCTGTGATTTTTGTAGATTAGATTTAAATGCGTAGTTTGATTGTATGCGTTATTCCCCCGTGGTATCAGTTAGTGTTCCGTCGTTCATAATTGAATTCTGATCTCACTCCACTATAATTTGTTGTTCTTAAAGTTTGATTAATATTTGTGTATTTCTATCATAAGGAAATAAAATAAATAACTGATTTATTATTTGCGTAGTCATTAATTATGAATCCGACATATCCAAATGTAGATAATGTGCAAAGGGGAATTAATAACCCTAGGGGTAGTGAGAGACTACGACAAATGTATTACAAATGTCAAGAAATAGGAAAATCAAAGCACTTCCAATTCTAAAATAAGTTACAGGAGCATTTTCAGTCAAGATGACTCTCCATCTCTAAGTCAATGGGTATGAAGGAATAAAAAAAAGGGGGGGGGGGACGTATTAAATTGTTTTAAAACAAATTTGTGAAAATAGGACCAATGATAAGTACGTGAAAGACTTTTGTAGTAATACAGCAAAATAGAATAGTTGCATTAAATTATTTTAAGCGTAATTCATAAATTTCGCGCCCACGAGTTGTGCGTGGATGTTTTTCATGGAGTATTTTTCCATGAAAAGCAGATTTGCTTGTGGATAGTAGTTTTACTGTTAATTCCTTTTTAATAAAAAAGGGAAAAGTCTCCAATACAGAAAACATGCAATGTAATCTATGCTGTGTTATCTATTTTATTGTTTTAATCCACCAAAAAACGTTGCAAGAAAATTAGTTTAAAAGTAAGTGTTCATACAGAAGCATGAGTATTGCTAGTGCGACGTTGATAAACACTCATTTATACAGAAGCATGATGCTTTACAGTTTTACACAACTCACTCAGTTGCTCATAAATATCCGGTTTTTAAAAACCTCGGTTAAATTATTCATTTTGACCAGACTAACATGAATCCTATCATCAAAACATAATCATTACCAGAAGAGGAAACATTCGATTTCCCATCGCCAAATCCCCCTCTAACCATCAAACCTACCACTCACCACCTACTGTGGTGGCGATTTAAAGCACCACCACCCTTTCAAGCGCTACCAACTGTCACTTCTACAGCTGCAGATGAACTTTCGTTTCCTGGAACACCCCCATTGTCCAAATCCGAGTGGTAGATAACAATCGTGCGCACGAGCCCTAGTCACGAAGGGTACAGCCCCTAATGAGGCTGTGTGCGCCAAGGAACAAAAGCTGCTCTCGCTTCTTTGTGTTTCATCATCCCTTGTGTCTGCGCGTCAAGAAGACACGCTACAACGCTTGGAAGAGCATTACTTAATAAATGTCGCGCATCGATGAGACTGTGGACTTTAAAAAATACCCCATTCATAATGAGACGACGGTTGTTTAGGTTATTTATGGAATTGTGGAATCAAGGAACACGATATGAGGCGTTCGTTAGTCGCCACGAAAGTAAAATAACATTGATTTGAAGTACGAATACTTCTAACGTTATGTTAGTGATATAGCTACGGCATGGAGACATCTAAAAAATAAAACCTCCACTATAAAATTTACCACAAATGGTCATTCTTAAAACGTAAAAGTGAATTAATTTTAGCAAAAGATTAATCCAACTGATTGATTGCTTAGTCAATGTTGCGCTAGAAGTAGTGACATGAGGCAGTAGCTCACACAAAAATTTTTCAAGGGGGTTGTCCATGGTCGAAATTCCCCAACTCGTATCCTACCTCAAGACAACACCAATTGAATCTTCTGATTTTGCCGATTTTGTTAATAAAAAACAGTAAAAAATAAATTATTGAACTAATAATTAGCATATTTTAATAAAATAAATTGTTAATTACAGTACTTAAGTAAATTTTATGTTATATATATATATATAGCATGGCCTCCTTTCTCTGCCTTTGTTCAGAGCAAGTCTTCTTTTACACCGTTTTGTGCATATATTAATAGCATTTTTTCTCGTATTGTTTAGATCGTAAATTTTAATTTTTTTTATTCTACTATTATTGTTTTGTGTGCTTGCTAACATTTACTGCATGTGTATGTATATATATGTGTATATTTGCAAGTGCGTATTTATATATATGTCTGCGTGTAAATTTTTAAGTATTTGTGTATATGTATGCTTTTTATGCATTTTTATTTTGAAAATCTTATTCTGATCACACATGTGCTTCCAAACCTTCACCATTGTATAATTTTAATTACCTAATGTCTCCGTTTTTGCATGTGAGCAATCTTATATTTTCTTCTGTGTTTATTGTATTTGCATCCATTCTTGTTTTTTTTTTTTTTTTTTTTTTTTTTTTTTTTACTTTTTGAATCTTATTTGTGCTTGTATCCCTGTACTTGAAACTTCTTACCACTATTGATTGAGTATTGACTTACGTTTGTAAGCCTTGTGTTATACTTGTTGGCACACAAGGAGTCTACCTAGAGTCTCAAATATATATATATATGTAATAGACGTTGGCCGTTGACATGATTTCTTTATAATATGATTGGTGAGGCATAATAAATATTATCCAAGAGGCAGTCATGGGGTTATTCAGATCTGTTTAATTCCACATCTTAAGCACATAAAACCATTACAGGGGACGACACAATACACTCACACACCCAAACACACGCGGCAGCCGGCTACATGTTTACGCAGACAAAATACAGAAGCGAAAGAGAAATTGGTCTCCAGGAATCTCGGTATTTATAGGCTTCTCAAATCACATGATCTGAGTGGGTGGATAGGTGTAGTTTAAAATACTCTCGTTAGGCGGCGGGTTAACTTATTACTAAAATGTTGGTCCTGAAGGGATGGTCCATTAGTAGTTAAAAGTTATTTTAAAGGATTATATTACTGGGAATTATTACATTTATATATATATATATATATATATATATATATATATATATATATATATAGAATTATCATCAATCGAAAAAAACTCAAGGTCTTTCGGGGAGGACCGGACCCCCCTTGTGTGCGCCACTGAATGACGGACGTCATAATTTTGAAACAGGTCCAGACGAGTTCATCACGCAGAATTTTTTCTCGCTAATAAGAGCTTCGATCATTCTTCTAAATCCTTGGTTTGTCTCATAGTCTTGAGCCCCGAGAATTTGAAGACGAGCTGATACAAACTCTCCTAACTTCGTCTTTTCACCAATCAGGGCGTAGGTGCAATAGCCTAGTGATCACGGTCGCGAATTTGTAGCCATGCGTTCTCGAGTCGTGGGTTCGAGACTTGGTACCACTGAAAAACTGCCGCGTAGAAATGCTGATGGACTTTAAATCTGTCGAGATTCAGAGTCCTCCCATTTGGGTTGGAGTGAAAGTTTGAAAAGTTGTGTACCAGCTCGGGTGTTAGCCTCGTAACTTCAACGAGGTTCAAAATTACGATCAACAGTAAAAAAAAAATTAAATCGTCTATTTAGTATCGATTTCAGTTCACTCCCCCACCCAAGTTCTTTATTTATGTTGCCTCTAGAAGCAACATGAGGGCTTTTCGTGAAGAACCTTGTAATTTTGAATCACGGTCAAGTGACGAGGATGACACTTGAGCTTTCCTTAGCTATAAGATAGTCTGGATGTACAACAGCAGAATCTAATTGGAAATCCGTTATTATATGAATTAGCTGCAGCCATAAGATATAGAGAAAATTATATACGTATAGAGAATTTATGAGCTAAGAGATAACAGCACCTCTCTTGCTCCTCATCCAGTGGCGTAACGTACACCCCCACATCGCAGGGGCCTAAAGCCTGATGACGCAAGTACATATTTAACCAATTTATAAAATATTAAAGGCAAAACCTGACTCTTTGCAGGGAGGGGGCTAATATTTTCCGTTACGCTTTTTTATCCTCATCACTCATCATAATCATACTGATAAGTTCAATATAACTCATATGAGCTAAATTACTTTTATTTTTAGTAGCATGAATGCATTTAAGAATTTAGTATCTTTCGTATATTTATTTTATTTTATGTGAAAATGATACTTTGATGTTATTTTTTACATCCATTCTTTTTGCATGCATGTAATCTCTCAATTGGTATAATTTTTTTGAGAATTAAACTGTTCTATATTTCTTAGTAAATGAAAAACATTTTTTAGTAAAGATTATTAGATCTTCATCTTGATTAGTAGATTATTGATTTATATAAGAATTCAAGCAAATGTACAGAATGAAAAATAATACTAACTTTATAATTGAAAACCTCAAAGTGAAAAAAGAACTATAAATTCTCAATAAATCGTTTTTATAACATAAATTTTGCTGTTCAGCGTTTCTCTCAAAACTAAATATTTCTTAAATACAGTAGATCGTTGTTTATCTGAATCAATTGGGACCGGACATCATTCGGATACGTGATTGTTCGGATAACCGAATGCGATCCATGCAGTATATGAAACCGGACACTATACGAAACTTGAAAATCATCACATGCAGGAAACGTGCTTGAAGAAAAAGCACAATAAGAGCAAAATGTCGCAATTTTACCTTTATTTTGGAAAATAATTACTTATTTTTCTCTGTACCATTGTACACCTTCGTTTTTTCGCTGCACAGTCTCTGATTCTCTTGGTTCGAATATTTGATGCTCCGGATAATAAACGTTCGGATAAACGACGTTCTACTGTATAATAATATGTTATTGTTGTCATTTTTCAAGAGCTTTGCCATTCACGCACGTATACTTACTTCTCTAGAAGCCAGAACATATTAGAAACTACAGTTACACAGCCCAGTTTAATAGCCTTTTTACCCTGCTATTCATCTCACATTCTAATGATCTGATGTGAATCGTTTCTCTTCATTACAGTGGCAAAAATCGGTTCTCATGACCACCATTTTGCTTGATTTAAGCTTCTCTAACGAAACAAAGTGTTTCCATTGTTCTCCATAAACCACATGAATAAATCTGTCAAGCAGGATGGTAATTATGTCTCAGTTGCAGCTCCTTCTCAAGCTTCTTGGATATTGAGAAGAATAAATCAAAACAAACAGAAGTAATTGCATCACTGGAGTTCAAGATCAAACTGTCTTATTTGTTTATTTTTTTCCCTCGTGCGCCGCTGTTTTCTGACCTTTGAAAAGATTAAAAGCAAGGGCGTGGCAACGATATGCCAGTTTGCATCCTAAATAATGAAATGTACCGTCACAGTCAAACTCATAGTTTGAATTAACCAATTTGAATGAGCGGCTAAGGCGTGAACATTTTACAAAAAAATATGGGAATAACAATGCTTGTGCAAAATATGATATTATACTGATTTATTATTACACCTCTAAGTTATCTTGATTGATAATAAATCAGCAACTTCAGGTAGCTAGATTATATACTGTTTTATAAAAACAAATTTTGATTTCTTGTCCTGTGATTTTTGTAACATTTTTTTTATATATACGGAGAAATCGTCGGCCTAATAAAAGAATGCGTAACTCCCCAAGGGAACTAAATTTGTGTGTGTGTGTGTGTGTGTGTGTGTGTGTGTGTGTGTGTGTGTGTGTGTGTGTGTGTGTGTGTGTGTGTGTGTGTGTGTGTGTGTGTGTGTGATATCGGAGTGCCACATGCCAAGCAGCTGTTGTTGTCGGGTTATGTGGAATCCAAGATGGTGACCTAGCGATAACAAATCGTCATGAAAATATTGTAAAGAACAGTTTTGAAATATGTTTCAAATGAAGAACACATGGGGAGAGATTCAAAATAACCAATATCAATCAATAATGAATAGCAATTAATATAATAAAAATTATATATAATAATACAAATTACATAATAATAAAAATTATATAATAATAAAAATATTATGTGATTTTTATGTAGTATAATTATTATATATAATAATGCTGATAAAATACAATAATAATAATTATAAATAACAAAATAATAATTACAGATAAATATATATAACATATGTATTCTATACTAATATATAAAAGAAAGAATTTGTGTGTTTTTTTTTTTATATATTTATTATGTGTTTGTGTGTGTTGTTTGTGTGTTTAACCTATTCCCCGACCAAATTAAGCAACCCAGGATTATGAAACTTGTCAAGCAGAAGCTATAGGTCGTTATGCTATTAACCTCGAAGAGTTTTTTTTTTTTTAATTTGCTTTAGATTTTTTTAAAATTCACTTTTTATGCGATTTTTCAGTTAAATAGAGGTATGACGTCATCAAACATGCCAAGTCTTAACTTTGCGAAAATTAATATTTTGAGCAGTTTTGGAGGGGATTTTTGCACATTTTACTGTAAATATATTTTTCTTTTAGTTGTGTTTATTCATTTTTTTAACTCTTTGTGGAGGAATTACATTTGTTTTTCGAAAAAATAGCCCTAAAAAAATGTTTTTCTAAATTTTATTTTTCCGATTGGCAACACTAATTTGATAACTGTAGATGTTTTCGTATTTGATTTCCAACGTATTATATCTTTTTCATTTCTTTAAAAAAAGGATGTTTTTTTTTATACTTTTTCAGACTAAATAATCATTCTATACTGATGGAATGGGGTAATATGTACCATTAAAGTGTACTAATTACTAATATTCAGGCGATGTCATTTGGTACTAAGTTTAACTTAGGCACCGAAAACCTGTGCCATGATATGAATCTCAGATGGATTGTAATCAAGTTATCCACCGTATTGAATTTGTGTAACTGTGTAAAATTTTTGTTCAAATTATTTCTTATTTCCTTTTGTGGTTTGTAATAATGCACGTTGATTGCGTAATGGAACAACTACCCATCTTGCAAGGCCTAAAGCTACTATTTTTATTGTTGTAACCACTTTTAAAAATATTTACTTTCCATAAAATGTTCTATTTCATTTTATGCTCCTGGTTTATCTTAGATGTACTATGATTATCAAAAAAGCTTGATTACACTCTTCAAACCTTTTTGCTGTATCTGAAAAAAATTTTGTAACCCAAGCACAACCATAGACTGATAATACCACCAACATTCAGGTTAGCAAGAATAAGGAGAAGCAAATGTGGAAACCCAAGGTCCTTGCAACTGTTTTGTACCATAATATGAACAAATGTTTTTGCATTATTGACTCTAAGAATAACATAAAATTAATAAACAACATATGGAAGCAAAATTTTTTTCAGATGCAGTAAAAAGATTTAAAGATGTAATCAGGCTTATAGTACAGCTAAGATTAATCAGGAGCATAAAAGGAAATAGAACATTTTATGGGAAGTAAATATCTTTAAAAGTGGCCACAACAATAAAAATAGTAGCTTTAATAACCTTAGGCATTGCAAGATGGGTACTTTTTCCATTGCGCAATCAGCGTGCATTATTACAAATCACAAAAGTTGATAAGAAAAAATTATAAACAAAAATTATACACAAATACATGAATTTAATACGGTGGATAAACTTAACTTGATTACAATCCATCTGAGATTCATATCATGACACAGGTTTTCGGCGCCAAAGTTAAACTTAGAACCAAATGACATCGCCTGAATATTAGTAATTAGTATACTTTAATGGTACATATTACCCCATTCCATCAGTATAGAATGATTATTTAGTCTGAAGAAGCTCCTGATTTATCTTAGCTGTACTATGATTATCAAAAAAGCTTGATTACACTCTTCAAACCTTTTTGCTGTATCTGAAAAATTTTTGCTTCCCTATGTTGTTTATTAATTTTATGTTATTCTTAGAGTCAATAATGCAAAAACATTTGTTCATATTATGGTACAAAACAGTTGCAAGGACCTTGGGTTTCCACATTTGCTTCTCCTTATTCTTGCTAACCTGAATGTTGGTGGTATTATCAGTCTATGGTTGTGCTTGGGCTACAATTCATTTCATGTTCATATCACGACAACAGAATGTAGTCGGCCCCAAAGTAAGAAAAGATGTTAACTAAATCATCGCCTGTGTGTGTGTGTGTGTGTGTGTGTGTGTGTGTGTGTGTGTGTGTGTGTGTGTGTGTGTTGTGTGTGTGTGTGTGTGTGTGTGTGTGTGTGTGTGTGTGTGTGTGTGTGTGTGTGTGTGTGTGTGTGTGTGTGTGTGTGTGTGTGTGTGTGTGAATATTAGTACACTTTAGCGGTACGTCTTGCCTACTTCCCATCAAAATCAGACCTGTGCTTATGTATTTAAAGTTGCTTTTCGGTTTGAATTAATGTCATTTCTACTATGCTAGGTTACTTTATATATATTTACGTTATTTTTATTAATGTTTAAATTTTTTATATTTTAATATTTTCTGGCGAAATTAAGGCTTAATTATTACAAGCTTTTATTTAACTTGCAATGTGTGTAATTTGTTCGGGTGGAATCTTGGAGTTCAATTTTGAAGCTGATATCTTCAACCGATTGAGCTGAAATTTTGTATACACGTTTAGTTTGGATGACAATGCGTGTTTTGACTATTTATATTCCGATATTGCAATTAATTAAAAAGATATTAATTAAAAACGTTAAAAAACCGATTTTGGGCGCCAATTTTGATTTGTCTGTATTGTTGTAACAATGTTATTGTTACAACAATGACAAAAGTTGGCGTTGAAAATCGGTTTTCAGCCAAACTGGAATTTTTTAACTTTGCTCTATTAACTGTATTAATTAATTTTGTATAAAAAATAAATGTTTTTAACATGTAATTAACTTGAAATGTATTATTAAAATCCTAATTTCTACAACGTATGACATTTTTTACAAATTTCTACCGATTTTCTTGGATTTAATTATAAACAAAAAAAAAAGTAGAGCTATTTTTCAAGTAGGTTGGTACCAAGTTAAACTGAGATGGAGCATTGTAAAACTTCTTTAAAAAATTTTGTAAAATTTTGTAATTTTGAAAATTGTTTT
Source organism: Trichonephila clavata (assembly GCA_019973975.1). Lineage (NCBI taxonomy): Eukaryota > Metazoa > Arthropoda > Arachnida > Araneae > Nephilidae > Trichonephila > Trichonephila clavata. Next base: position 25,262 of record BMAO01011996.1, read on the forward strand.
ATTTTTTATTTATTTATTTTTATTTATTTATTTGCCTTTTTTTATACACAAAATACTTATTAAAACGACACTTTTCTATTTTCCCGGTTTTAGGGATGGAGCACAGCGGAAAGACAACTTTCTGATGCAGCATATATAACTGATAGTGTTCTTTATTTTTATAAAAGCAATTTAGTGAAAAAACCTTAAGAATATAAGAAAATGCTGAAATGTTTTTATCAGATAGTATTATTTCCATTTTGAATCTTTCTTTATACAGTGAATGTAAACAAATGTCCAGGTTTTCTATCCCATACTTTTTTTATAGTTACATATTTTTAATGGAATAATCAAACATGCAGAAGTATCTATAAAAGAAACATTTGCATCTATGAAACCGAGATAAAAAATAATTACAGAATCGGAAAGATCATTTATTTCGTCCCGATAAGGTATAATGTTTTTTACAAAATAATAATATTTGTATTCCTTACGATTTTTTTTAAATGAGTCAAAATCGATGCGTTTTTATGAAAATGATGTCTAAATTATTACGCATGAAATTCGTTTCGTTTAAATGAATCGACATTCCGTATTAAAACAGCTCATGCTTTTCTCATTCAGAATCAGTCATTTAAAAAAAATAAAATCAAAAACCTTTTTTCTTACGATTGTTAAAAAAATACTCAAAATTCTAATTAAACATTTAATAGCTTCGTCATTTTTGAAGATAATCTCACGAAACTTTTTTTCGTGTGTAGAACAATATTATTCAAGATCTGTACGAAAATGGAAAAAATTGCTTAAAAATTACGGATTTAAAATTTTTTTTTGTGTTTTTCGTCTAGTACCCGTTTTGTGAGAATTCATTTTTCTAGACTGTTCGAAATTAACCGGCAAACGACCTAGCAGCAATGATGCGTTGAATGAGATGAACAGACTGAGAAACCTATCCAGCGATAACTAAAAAGTAAAAAATAAATTAAAATTAAAAAAACTTTTTTAAAAACAAGATTTTATTTAAATGAGCTAAAAAGAATAAAATAAACTTTTCTTTTAAAACTTTTTTTACTATCAACTTATAATGTCATTACACAATTTATATGATATAAAAGCTTGTCGCGAGATTTATCTGTGTAGATAAGCAAGTAAATTGATCTGATTGATTTTAATTGTTAAAATTTTCAAACTAAGTAAATACGAGTACTTTAATCTCGCGACGAACTTTTATATTATATAAATTGTGTAATGACGTTATAAGCTGATAGTAAAAAAAGTTTTAAAAGAAAAGTTTATTTTATTCTTTTTAGCTCATTTAAATAAAAGCTTGATTTTAAAAAAGTTTTTTTACTTTTAATTTATTTTCTTCTGTTTTTGATAATCTTTTAATTTAAATTAATGCTATATTTTCTGTTTTAGTGTCTCGCACATACTCACATATTATTGCCAATTGGCGATTGTTGCAATAATACATCAGTACCTTTTCTTTTTGTTATAAGCTACATTCTGGTACTATTTTGCAACATCGAAGAAACATGGAATTAGCCGATAAAGGTAAAAAGCAATAACCTTTTTTGGTACTTGCGTATTATTGCAAAAATTGCCAACTTAATTAATAACTCACCAAATTAGCCACCATATGCTTCATTTCATGTAATGTCGCCAATAGGTTGCGATAATATGTAAGTACCATAGAAAATGACACTCCATTCAAACTAATTGGGATTATTAGATTGCCAATATTGTGATTTAAATTAGAATTTATGATACTTACATGTAAGTGTCATCATAGCCAAATTGGCGCCATGCTAATCGCTCCTTGATATCAAAGCAACAAAGATTCTGTGTTGTGTTTTTATGTGGAAAAAAAATCAGTCAGATTTTTTTGGGATATAGTGTGATTTGCTTAGTGCCAGTTTGTCTGTGGTGATGCTAATACGTAAGAAGACGAAGGCTAATACGAATTTTTATTAACGTATGAGATTTTCTAACACTTTCTTTTTGTTCTGAGCTGTTTATTGTAGTTTCGTCAAAATTAGACTTTTATTTTTATATTTAAGGTTTCTACTATATGTAAGGTTGTAAACTAATGTCATAATCTATACTAAATATATAAAAGAAAGAGTTTGTGTGTTTACGCTATTCCGACTAAATTAAGCAACCCAGAAGTGTGAAACTTGGCACGTAGAAGCTGCAGATCCTTATGCTATTAACCTTGAAGAATTTTTTTTTAAATTCGCTTTAGATTTTTTTTAATTTCAATTTTTAAGTGGATTTTTCAGCTAAATGTACATCTGACGTCATCAAACATGTCAAGTATTAACTTTGCAAAAATGAATGTTTCGAGCAGTTTTTTGGGGGATTGTAGCACATTTTACAGTAAATATATTTATTTATGGTTGTATTTATTTGTTTTCTTACTCTTTGTGATGGAATTTTATTTGTTTTTCGAAAAAATCGTCATAAAATATGTTCTTTCTAAATTTTGTTTTACCGTTTGACAGCAATTGACTTTCGATGTGTTGTAACGTATTTATCCTTTTCCGAAAATTCAAATTAGATTAAGGATGTTATTTTTTGTGCAACTTTTTCAAACAAAATGGTCATGCTATTTAAGGTTGAAAATGGACATGGTGTACCGTTAAAGTGTTCTTTTATTCAGGTAATGATTTAGTTCTAAGGTTGGTTGGACTGTCGAATTGGGCACTTATCCCGCCGTGAGTGGGTGATACTATAGCCTAGCCACCGCATTAAATTTATGTATCTGTGTAATTTTTGTTGATGATTATATCTTTTTTACTTTTGTGGTTTGTAATAATATATGTTGATTGAATAATGGAACAACTACCCAGCTTGAAAGGCCATTTCTATTGTTCTGGCCACTTTTAAAGATATTTAGTTCCCGTAAAATGTTTTATTTCATTCTATGCTCCTGATTCATGCCAGCTGAACTATGATTATCAATAAAGCCTGATTACACTCTCTAAACCTTTTTGCTGTATCTGAAAAAAGTTTGCTTTCCCCATGTTGTTCATTATTGTTGTTATTTTTAAAGAATCAACAATGCAGAAAACATTTGTATGTATTTTGGTACTAAGCACTTGTAAGGGCCTTGGGTGTGTGTAGCTAACTTGAATGTTGGTGGTATTATCTATCTACTGATGCATTTGCGTTACTATTCATCATATGTTGATATCAAAGCAACAGAAGGTAGTTGGCCCGAAAGTAAGTAAAACTTGGGAACTAAACATCGCCTGAATATTAGTACACTTTAACGGTATGTCTTGCCTACTTCCATCCTAATAGCTTATATCAGTACATTTCAGCAGTACTTCTTGCCTACTTCCAACTGCATAGCATAATCATTTGGTTAAAAAAATAAGTATGATCACAACCTATTGGCAGCATTATATGAAACAAAGCATATGGCACACATAGGAAGACGACACATAGGAAATCGTCGTTGTCAAATTAGTGAGTTATTAATAGAGTTGGCAATTGTTGCAATTATACATTAAGTACCAAAAAATCTTCCTATGACATTTCAATTCTTACATATTGTCACAACCTATTATTATTACAACATTATATGAAATGAAGCACATGGTTGCCAATTGAGTCCATTTAACACATTTGAAATCAGCGTTGCCAACTTGGCGAGTTATTTTGAACGTTGGCATTGTTGCGATAAAAGGTTAGCACCAACATTTCCTTCCATTGAAAAAGAAAAAGGGTACTGCTTTTCCTGATACTTATGTATTAGAGTCAAAGTGGCACTTTTTTCCACCAAAATTTGACTTTTTCTTCATATAAAACATATAAGAATCTGTTGTTTTGATATTGTGGTGCAAATTTTGTTGCGGTTACTCCAATATGTACCCTTTTCCTTCTATTGGCAAATTCCATGTTTTTCAATTGTATAAAAAAGGTAGAAAAATGTAACTAAAGAAATGAATTCATTTCTAACTATAGGGATTCTGATTGTTAATGTTGTGATTTAATTAGAATTTCTATTTACATATAAGATTTTTTGACATGCTTCTTTTGTTCTGAGCTGCTTATGGTAGTTTCTTCAAAATCAAACGTTAATTTATCTATTTAAAGTAGCTTTTTGTTTTGGAATTACTATATGTAAGGGTACTTTGATATGTGTATTTATTTTATTTCTTTTATCAATTTTAAATATTTAAGATTTTATGAAGTGTGTGTGTGTGTGTGTGTGTTGTTGTGTGTGTTTTTTTTTGTGTGTGTGTGTGTTGTGTGTGTGTGTGTGTGTGTGTTCAAAACTGAGTTTTTAAGCGGAACAATAATTTGTGATGCTATTTATAAACAGAATTTTAGATCATGATTACCTATTCATGATACAAATATCAAAGGGGTATTTTTTTACAATCAATGAAACTACACCTTCATTTCTCGCCTGCTTTTATTCTCACGTCATGTCCATTTGTTTGTAAAAAAACATTTGTTCGAAAAACTATCAACGGACACGGAAACTATGGATGTGATTAAATGCTCATCAAAGTAATTTTCCTTCTGCCAATCTGTTCTTCACTGATTGCATACATACACATGCATTGCATACATTTTTTCCATATAAATGTTTCATGTTTTACATATCCATGCTATTTTCTGTCGTTGAAAATAAAGATTATTACTATTCTTCCTTCACCGGCAAATTCAATGTTTTCTTCATTGTAGAAAAATATTGCTTAAAATATAACAGAAAGAAAATGACACCAAATTCAAATTAATTGCTGTTAACATGTTGGTAATATTGGGAAGATAATGCTTCCTATTTATCAGAAACCTGAATGTGCAATGTTTTTTTGAGTGTCACTATTTTTTGCCTTATGATCCCTATGACCGATAAGAACTCATCTTTGTTTTAAATGAAAAAAAAATCAGAATTTTTTTTTTTTTAACAAAAAGGGGGCTATTCGCTGAAACTATGATGAGATGCACCCCTTGAACAGATTTTTCATCATGACTTAACTTTGCTTCTGGCAATCTTGCAAACCAGAAAACTGCATCATTTGTAATGGTTGATTTTTTAGCAACATGGTTTATTATTTGTTTCATTTAGTACTGTTGTTGGTTCTGGGCTATTTCAATGGGGACCTGTTTTATCCGTTTTAGGTAGATTTTTTGGTTTTAGTTCATACTAATTAAAATTTTTTTAGTACTGAATTACATTTAATACTCTATATTAAATGTATTACAGAGATGTTAGATAGCATTGCACCCATACCTCATATAATACTAATTTAATTTTTTTCAGTTGAAAGCTTCCTAATGTTTTTTATTTATGATAGCATTTAGTGAGAATCACTTTATCATCATTAATTTTTTCTTTCGGTTTATCTATTGCAAGTTATTTCACCCATAGTTCCCATAGCAGAAACTTACTATTGCTATCACATTTGTAATAATTTTTATTTATATTTGCATTCATTCATTCTAATTTTCTCTATTACATTGAAATACTTGTTTTTGTTAAATTATTTATTTTTAGGCCAAATTGCAATTTGTTTAAAATTATTTATAATGTGAACATTCATTTGAAAAAAATATTTTTAACTTTTGGTTATACTACTTAATTTTAGAGGGCTTTACCCTCCCTAAAAAAATATTTTGATTGCTATAATAGATGAATTTTGGTTTTTAAAACTTAATCCGTGCAAAGAACAGGCATTTCAGCTAGTATTCATAATAAAGTAAAGTAAAAAAATTATTATTATAAATAAATAATATAAAAACAATTATAATTTTTTTTTATTTCTAATGGGCTGCGGATTGGTGTTTTACCATTGAAGGCCTAGTACATTCCCCGGGAGCAGGTATCTCTTTTTAGTGTAGCACCCTATAAGCAGTGTGACGTATTGGAACGAAAAAACACAGTCAGGCTAGAGATATATATATATATATAAATTTAATTACATCAAAATCAAACACCATCTTAATTCTACAGACCAACAATTTCTCTCGCTTTCAGCCCGGGACCTCTCAGAACTGGTCTCTCCTCATGTCCTTCTTGAGGGGTTCTTTTTCTCGGAACGGAGGGGAAATGGATTTCGGGGAAACGCTGTCCCCCGCCCCTTACAATCAGGCAGTTACTATCAGCGTTCATCTTTGACGTCATCAATGGTTTTCGGAAGGAACTGGACTTCAAAAAATGTTCGCTACTGCAGATACCAATCGCCGCAGATAATTTTGACGCCCGATTTCCTTCACAGAGGGAGGCATCTGAGCTCTGACAATGCGAACCTGAACTAGGATTTAATTTTGCCGTTTGCACCCAAGCTAAATAGACACTCTAGTGAACTTTTACATACCGTATAATCATACGACATGGTTGATGTCGATTTTCTGCATCATGAAAATCTACCGACTTGGACCGGGGTCAAACCCGCAACCCTGCGTGCAGAAGGTCAACGACAAACCAACCACGCCACCACATGCCGGTTAATCTATCTATATATATAAAGGAGAAAAGCGACTCACTCACTCACTGACTGACTGACTGACTGACTAATCACGAAATCTCTGGAACTATACAACCTACAGACTTGAAATTTGGTAGACGACATGTTCCTTTGATAGAGTAGACATCAGCTAAGAACGGATTTTGCGAAATTCCAAACGCAAGGGGCGTTACGGGGGGTTAAGGGCTTTTATAATAATTGTTTCCATGTTTAAACTACTTGATGTACAATCTTGAAATTGGGTAAGCGGATTCCTTTCAGAGAGTAGAGATCCGCTACAAAATGAGTTTGGTGAAAATCGACCCCCAAGTGGCGTTGCAGGGGCTTAGGGGGCGTTATAGATAATTATTTCCATTTTTAAACTATTTGACGCATTGTATTTAAATTTGATATATAGATTCCTTTCGTAGAATAATGATCAGTTACAAAACGGGTTTTGTGAAAACAGACTTCTAAGTGGCGTTGCGGGGGATTAAGGGGCGTAATAGATAAATATATCCGTTTTTAAACTACTTCACCTACCTGCTTGAAAATTGGTAGGTAAGTTTCTTTCCTGGAGTAAATATCCGCTACAAAATGGGCTTTCGGAAAATTGACCCCAAGGGGTGTTGCGGGGGGGGGGGTTAAGGGCCGTTATAAATTCCTATTTTTAAGTTATTAGACGTACAGTCTTGAAACTTAGTAAGCAGATTCCTCTCATAGGGTAGAGATACGCTAAAAATGGGTTTCGTGAAAATTGCCCCCAAGTGGCGTTGAGGGGACTTAAAGGGCGTTATAGATAATTTTTTCCATTTTTTAACTATTAGACGCACAGTCTTTATATTTGATAAAGAGATTTCTTTCATAGAGTAGAGATCAGCTATAAGAAGGTTTTGTGAAAACAGACCTCTAAGTGGCGTTGCAGGGGAATAAGTGGCGTAAGAGATAAATATTTTCGTTTTTAAACTACTTGACCTACGTGCTTGAAAATTGGTAGGAATGTTTCTTTCATGGAGTAAATATCCGCTACAAAACGGGTTTGGAGAAAATTGACCCCCAAGGGGTGTTGCGGGGGGGGGGGTTAAGGGCAGATATAAATAATTATTTCTTTTTTTAAACTATTAGACTCACAGTCTTGAAATTTGGTTAGCAGATTCCTCTCATAGGATAGAAATACACTGCAAAATGTGTTTTGTGAAAATCGAACCCTAGGGGGTGTTGCGGGGTTCGAGGGGCGTTATTGATAATTTTTTTGCATTTTTAATTAATTGGACGCACAGTCTTCAAATTTTGCTAAGCAGATTCCTTTCATAGAGTGCAGTTCCCCTACAAAATGGGTTTTGTGAAAACAGACCCTGAAGTGGCGTTGCGGGGGCTCAAGTGGCGTTATAGACAATTATCCCCATTTTTAAACTGTTAGACGTACAGTCTTGAAATTTGATAAGCAGATTCCTTTCGTAAAGTAGAGAACCGCTACAAAATGGGTTTCGCGAATATCAACTACTAAGTTTAATTTCGGGAGATTAAGAGGCGTAATCGATAAATATTTCCATTTTTAAACTACTTGATCATCCTGCTTGAAAATTGGTAGGCATGTTCTTTTCATGAAATAGGGTCCTCTAACAAAGAGTAAAATGAAAATTGACCCCCAAAGATGTTTGCGAGGTGTCAAGAGGAGTTACAGAAAAAAATTCCTGTTTTTAATTGTTAGACACATATACTTGAAATTTGTTAAGCATGTTTCTTTTGCTGAATAGAGATCCACTAAGAATAAATTTTAAGCAAATCAAGTTCTGGGGGGTTGCAGGGGGTTACTGGGACGTATTGACAAAAAAAAATTACTTTTTTCAAGCTACAAGGACTATAATAATGAAATTTGGTTTGCATTTTTCTTTTGTTGAATTGAAATCCGCTAAGAGCGGTAATTTTGAAAACGGCTCTCAACGAGATTACGGGGATATTGATAGTAAAACTTTTGTTTTTTTCTGTTAGATTTAGACTTGAAATTTGGCTTGCATGTTCAATTTACGGAGTAGAGATCCAACGAAAATTGGTTTTGCGTGAATCCACTTGGTTTTTGAGTTACGAAAGAGCAAACATCATTCTATGCTTCAATTTTAGAGATTTTTAGAAAATACAAATTAGATGAGTTCTGCCCTTTTTTTTATCAACTGGTGACAGTTACAGGTATAAGTATATTTTTCAATTCAATCGAATTCTTAATGCTAGGACTTAGATATCAATAATTTATACATATATATAAGCAGTAAAAATTTATAAAACATCATGAAATACCCAGCGAAGCGGGCGGGTAACAGCTAGTACTAATATATAAAAGAAAGAGTTTGTGTGTGTGTTTGTTTCACCTATTCCGACCAAATTTAGCAACCCAGGAGTATAAAACTTGGCATGTAGAGGCTATAGGTCGTTATGCTATTAACCTTGAAGAGTTTTTTTTAAAATTTGCTTTAGATTTTTTTAAAATTTAATTTTTATGCGATTTTTCAGCTAAATGGAGATATGACGTCATCAGCCATGTCAAGTCTTAACTTTGCGAAAATTAATACTTTGAGCAGTTTTGGAGGGGATTTTTGCACATTTAACTGTAAATATATTTATTTTAGTTGTATTTACTCATTTTTTTTTAGCTCTTTGTGGAGAAATTACATTTGTTTTTCGAAAAAATAGTCTTAAAAAAATGTTTTTCTAAATTTTATTTTTCCGATTGGCAACACTAATTTGATAACAGTAGATATTTTCGTATTTGATTTCCAACGTATTATATCTTTTTCGTTTCTTTAAAAAAAAAAGAATGTTTTTTATACAACTTTTTCAGACTAAATAATCATTCTATACTGATGGAATGGGGTAATATGTACCATTAAAGTGTACTAATTACTAATATTCAGGCGATGTCATTGGGTTCTAAGTTTAACTTTGGCGCCGAAAACCTGTGCCATGATATGAATCTCAGATGGATTGTAATCGTTAAGTTTATCCACCGTATTGAATTTGTGTAACTGTGTATAATTTTTGTTCAAATTATTTCTTATTTCCTTTTGTGGTTTGTAATAATGCATGTTGATTGCGTAATGGAACAACTACCCATCTTGCAAGGCCTATAGCTACTATTTTTATTGTTGTAACCACTTTTAAAAATATTTACTTTCCATAAAATGTTCTATTTCATTTTATGCTCCTGATTTATCTTAGCTGTGCTATGATTATCAAAAAAGCTTGATTACACTCTTCAAACCTTTTTGCTGTATCTGAAAAAAAATTTGTAACCCAAGCACAACCATAGACTGATAATACCACCAACATTCAGGTTAGAAAGAATAAGGAGAAGCAAATGTGCAAACCCAAGTTCCTTGCAACTGTTTTGTACCATAATGTTAATTTTCATTTGTTTTTGATAACCTTTTAATTTAAATTAATGCTATATTTTCTGTTTTAATGTCTCGCACATACTCACATATTATTGCAAATTGGCGATTGTTGCAATAATACATCAGTACCTTTTCTTTTTGTTATAAGCTACATTCTGGACACTTAGCGGTATTTCCATCCTAATAGCATTACAATTCAGTCTGAAAAAGGTTGACTTCTTCGTAATTCCATGTAGTAAAATAGTACAAAAATGTAGCCTATAACAAAAAGAAAAAGGCACTCACTTCAAACTAATTGGAATTGTCACTATCCTGATTTTCACCACAGCCAAATTGGTGACATGCAAATCACTCCTGGATATCAATACAACATTTTTTTTTTTTTTTTTTTGAAAAGAAAGAATTATAAGATTTTGGTGGGAAATAGCACGATTTGCGTGGTCCAAATTTTGACTGAGGTGATGTTAATACACAAGAATACAGATTTTTATTTACGTATAAGATTTTCTGACATGTTCCTTTTTTTTCTGTGGTGTTTATGTAGTTTCATCTAAATCAGACCTTTGCTTATCTATTTAAGGTAGCTTTTTGGTTTGAATTGATGTTTACTAGGTTACTTCATATATATTTACTTTTATTTTATTCATGTTAAATTTTTTATATTTTAAGGTTTTCTGGCACAGATAAGGTTTAAATTTCTTTTGTTTTCTATAACCTTTTAATTTAAATTATGCTATATTTTCTATTTTAGTGTCTCATATATGCAAGTTGGCAATTGTTGCAATAATACGTCAGTACCTTTTCTTTTTGTTATAAGCTATATTCTGGTACTATTTTGCTACATTGATGAAACATGGAATTTGCAGATAAAGGTAAAAAGCAATAACATTTTTTGGAGCTTACGTATTATTGCAAAAATTGCCAACTTAATTAATAACTCACCAAATTAGCCACCATATGCTTCATTTCATGTAATGTCGCCAATAGGTTGCGATAATATGTAAGTACCATAGAAAATGACACTCCATTCAAACTAATTGGGATTATTAGATTGCCAATATTGTGATTTAAATTAGAATTTATGATACTTACATGTGTCATCACAGCCAAATTGGCGCCATGCTAATCGCTCCTTGATATCAAAGCAACAAAGATTCTGTGTTGTGTTTTTATGTGAAAAAAAATCAGTCAGATTTTGTTGGGATATAGTGTGATTTGTGTGTGTGCTTAGTGCCAGTTTGGTTGTAGTGATGCTAATACGTAAGAACACGAAGGCTAATATGAATTTTTATTTACGTATGAGATTTTCTGACATATTTTCCAGCATGTTATTAAACAGATTTTGGCATATGTTCTACATGCTGCTTATTTTATTTTTTCTCCTCATAGTTTTTATAACCGATAAGTACTAATTTTTTGATCTCATGTAAAGATGGTTAACTTTATTCATCAAGAAGATCTTTATGGAAACTATTGATGTGATTGAATGCATAACAAAGTAATTTTCTTTTGCACTTCAAAATTCTGAGTTAATGCAATGTTTTGTTGTGTTGCATTATGGTTTAATTTTCCTTCTGACAATCGGTTCTTCATATAGATTTTTGAAGATTTTATACATATGCATTGTATATATTTGTTACATATGTATAAATTTCTATAAATTTTTTTTTTTTTGGTTGAAAAAAAAGATTATTGCTTTTTTTCCTTCATCAGCAAATACCATATTTTCATCATTACAGGAAAACGCTTTAGATGTTGATTAATGTTGATCAGATTTTTTGTCACATTGCATATCATGGCTTAATTTTGCTTCTGACAATCTTCAAATATATAAATTTATTTATACCATTTGTGATCCAAAAATGTTTGTGGAAAAAAGATGCAGCTTGATACGATTTTCTCATATTTCTCTTTGGATTTCTTTAAAATTCAATGTTGATGTGATTTGACTTCTAATGACATCAAGGTTTAATTTTGCTTCTGATATGTTCCTTATTTAGTTTCATGAAGATCATATAATTTATACATATGCTGTCCATATATGATATGTTTCAATGATCACTAATTATTTATCATTGTATTTTCCCATTTGTTTGTTCTTTACGACTGAATAACAAATATTTTTAATCGAAATATTGCAAAAAAGTATTGTTTAAAAATTAATTTTTTATCATCAAGGTTTAATATTTCTCTCATTAGGTTCATAATTGTTTTTTTTATGTTACACTTTTTAATCTGTTTTAGATGGGTTTTTTATTTTTGTTCTTGCTAATTTAATTTTTTCTCTATTGTATTACATCTAAATTTTATATTAAATCTAATATAGATGTTGGATAGTATTACATCCATTCCTCATGTAATTTAATGCAACAGTGAATTTTTAACTTAATAGTTTATTATAATATAGGCCTATTATAGATATTTTTTTAAAATTTTAGTTTGTACTAATTTAATTTTTTTCCAATTGAAGGCTTCCTAATATTTTATTTATGATAGTATTTTAGTGAAATGGTTTATCATAATTAATTTTTTCTTCTGATTTATATGTTTAATGTTATTTTACTCATAGTTTCCATAGCAGAAATATACTACTATTATCACTTTTCCGTTATAATTTGTATTTATATTTTCATTCCTATTTACCTTTTTAGCATGTTAATTTTCTCTCTTACATTACATACTTCATATGAAATCATTCTTAACTGTTAAGCAAAATTTCAATATGAACACTCATAAAATAAAATAACTTCTAACTCTTAGATACACTGCCCTGTAATGGCTCAATCCTCTTTAAAATGTATCATGTTTGCAAAAAAAAAGCTGGATTTTTTTAAAAATTTAACCCGTGCGAAGAACGGGTACGACACATGTGAAATCAGTGTTGCCAACTTGGCGAGTTATTTTGAACATTGGCATTGGTGCAATAAAATCTAAGAACCTACATTTTCTTCCATTGAAAAAGGTTACAACTTTTCGTGATACTTACGTATTAGAGTCACTGCAGCCAAAGTGGTACTTTTTTCACCAAAATTTGATTTTTTTCCTTATAAGACACATAAGAATCTGTTATTTTGATATCGTGGTGCAAATTTTGCTGCGGTGATGCCAATACATAAGTACCCTTTTCCTTTATTGGCAGATTCCATGTTTTTCCATTGTAACAAAAAAGTAGAAAAATGTAACTTTAGAAAATGACACTCAATGTAAACTGAGATTAACAGATTGTCAATATTGGGATTTTAAGTTAGAATTTCTATTTACGTATAATATTTTTTGTCATGCTTTTTTTTTTGTTCTGAGCTGCTTATGATAGTTTCATCAAAATAAAAGCTTAATTTATCTATTTAAAGTAGCTTTTTGATTTGAATTAATATTATAATTTCAATATACTATATGTAAGGTTACTTTTATATATTTTTTTTCTTTTTCAATTTTAAATATTTAAGATTTTCAGTTATGTGCTTTTTTGTTGTTGTTCAGAACTGTTTATGGCAATTTTATCAAAGTTAGGACTTACTTTTTCTGTTTTAATAACCTTTTAATTTAAATTAATATTATAATTCCTATTTCAGTTCTGAACTAATACTCTATATTAGATGTATTACTGAGATGTTAGATAGTATTATATGAGGTATGGGTGCAATGCTAATTTAATTTTTTTTCTGTTGAATACTTTCTAATATTTCTTATTCATGATAGCATTGAGTGAATCAGTTTATCATCATTCATTTTTTATTTCGGCTCATCTATTGCAGGTTATTTTACCCATAGTTCCCATAGCAGAAACTCACTACTGCTATCACTTTTCTGTAATAATTTTTATTTATATTTACATTCATTCATATCTATTTACTCTTTAGCTTGCTAATTTTCTCTCTTACATTGAAATATTTGTTTTTGTTAAATTATTATTTACTTTGAAGCCAAATTGCAATTTGTTTAAAATTATTTCTAATGTGAACATTTATTTGAAAATAAAATGTTTTTAGTTTTTGGTTTTCTACTTCATACAGGGTTTTACCCTCCCTAAAAAAATATTATAATTGCTATGATAGAAGAATTTTTGTTTTTAAAACTTAACCCGTGCGAAGAACGGGCATTTCAGCTAGTTATTATATATAATAATTATTAAATTACATTATATTATAAGTAAAATAATTACATAATATGTATTAAAATTAATAAAATTAATTAATTCAACTAGTGCTGATAATTTGCAATATTCCAAAAACTACGAGTTCCTTCAATGAATTTCATTGAACATGGAACGCTCAAAAATACATTATTTAAAAGTAAAATAAAGTGGAAATGTGCGATTTATATAACAATAATTAAAGACAGAGCACTCATTCTTTTAAGAAAATATCCTGGTAGCAATATTAGAAATATTCATATTCGAAAATAGCACAAAATACAACAGAAAACTGGAATAGTAGCTTGAAGAACAAATGCAATAGAAATGGTTAAATTTTTAAAGAAATCGAATTAAAATCGTCTGAAATTTATTGGGTTCCGCGGGGGAAAAAACAATAAAAATTAACTCTAATATACGTTATCCCCATGTGTGTGTGTGTGTGTGGCAACCACATTACCATACGATAAAAATATTAAGGTAACCATATTGTAATGTTATCGCCCATCTTAACGAACATAAACAACAACTTGGTGCGTAGCACTCCTACATCAAAATAGCACCCCAGAAGGAGTTACACATTCTGATAATTAGGTCGACGAAATGATTGTTCTGAACAAACTTTTGTTTAATTCGACCGAGCTCAATTAAAAAAATCATAGTTATAAAAAAATAATAAATTTTACCGTAAAAAACTAGTATATAAGTCCCCGTTTTTCTCTTTTTTTTCACCTTTATATTGTTAAAAATTTGCGTGGGTGTAAAAGCAGCCGACGACTCCAATTATTAGAATAATAACAGATTTATTAAAATGGAGAAAGATAAACAAATTAGTAGCCCCCAAAACGAGTATATAAACAAGGAAATGATATAACAGATTGTTTATAGGTAGTTGAAATGGCACTCATTATAAACAGGCTTTACAGCGATCTAGAAATGACTCTCTAGAACAGTTCCACCAGCTGGAACTCAGGCAGATAGAGAAATTTTATCTTATCGCAGATTCTGATGACTGACTCAGCTATTGTCTCAAAGGTCCTATAACGTCTGCTCGTTAAGCAAACTCACACCCCTCTATACATGTCAAGATTGACATATGGAGGGTCAGTTGACCGCCTTGGACATTGTGTATCTATCAAAGCACAGGTGACTCGCATTTTGCGCCGGAGGCATAATATATGCGAACTGTTTCTGGGAAGGGCTTTGAAATCATTACCCTATCATTTGTTTCACGACTTTCAACGCCGGTGTGTCCGAACACGCAGTAGACAAGACATAGTCCGTTTTTGTGTCCCTTGATGTAACCTATCTGACATAGGAGTCTAGTGCCAGGAAGGGAGGCAGAAATAGATTTCAAAGGGAAACTAGTGCCGAGACGACTTATAGTCCAGATGTGGGGCAAGCCTTTGTCGGGGGAAAGATCGAGAAGAACCATGGCCATTATTCGGTCCGCATCCATGGTGTGCGAATGAATCCGAGGTGCTAAGAGAAAAATTTGAGGCCCGCCAATGAGAGTTGGTGAGGGGCGTGTAGATGACTCGCCCCTGGAGTTTAAAAGGGTCGATTCGGGAGTAAGAAAAAAGACGAGCGGTTCATGTTTCCTGATCTTGCGGGATTAAGAAAATTGTAGAGGCACGTGCCCTCAGGACTGAAAAACTCTTTTCTCTTGCTTTCTTGGTCGCGATGGAAAAGGTAGTTATCGACAATTCTGGTAATTTGCGGGGCGAGCGCCCTCAGGACAAATAGTCTGATGTATCGAACTTCTGAAGCAAGAAGACAGACGAAGGAAAGCGGATAAATTAAGCGGCGCAACTGCTTGGCAGGCCCCGACTGACTCTTAAACTGGACTTTATTCAATATTACAATGTTGTATTTTAGATAACAATTGTTTAACCCAAAAAATAAATTTTCTTTTTTTTTTTACATTAAACTGTGTGATCGTAATCACTACCACGTCACGACGCTACAGATGTTCGTGGAAATTTCCAGGTGGGTCGATCCTAGAGACTCTGAGAATTCCTAGGAGATATCATTTGTCGCGAAATTTGTCCCCAAGGGCGATAAAGTTGCCAATCTGATAAATCTGGGCGCATTTCCTAAGGTTGCCAGGACTCAGTTTTTCCACAAGCAGAGTATTACTGCAGAGAAAACAACATGCATAGGTATTTTACTAAAAACAATCGGCAAATCACTAAAAATTTAGTAGAAGGTATATAATTCAATTTAAAATCTCATTTATTTTTCAAAAGAATTTTCTTGATACTTCGAATTAAAACTTACTCATTATTAATACTGAAGTCGAAGGACATCATAAAATGCAGAAATGAATACGTGAACAAAAACTATGAAAAATTTATTCGTAATTGGAACAAAGAATGATGTAGAAATTCAAATCAAGTTAAAAGGCAACTATCGAGATTTTATAGGAGTTTTTTTTATATGTTATGTGTACAAGATGTTTTGTATTAAAACTTCTTATAATTTTAAATACAGTTGTGTTAAACACAGCAACTGAAAGATTGGAATTAAAAAAAAAAACATTCGAAGTTTCCATTTTCAATAAGAATTACAAACTTTAAGATGCCTTTATTGATTTTTTATTCGCATTTAAAAGCAACACGAGGATTATTGGAGACAGATCACTTAATTTTGAATCTTGATCAAGTGATGAGGACGACATTATAACTCTGGTACCCCACTCTCCAAATTTCCGTATTACGCCAATGGAGAAGATTGAGCTTCGACAGATTTAACGTGAATCAGCCTTTTTGTACTATGAATTTTTTGAACATTAGAATTCAGAATAAATATTTAGTTTGACAGTCTAATATTTATTTTGAAAAAGAAATTATTTTTTCCATTGTTGTTTGAAAATTGTAATACACATTTGTTCCCTGACGTCAAAATATTGCTTGCTCTGCATCTTGGAAGATTTATATTAGACTTTTAATTTCTCTTTCTTATTTTTAATGCTCATCATACGTATCGTGTTAATAATTCGTATAATAAGCATTATTTTTACTTAAAAAAATATGTGATTAGATATTTTTTATTAAAACCTAATACGTCTGCGCAAATTTCATCCTTATAACATTCTTATTCAAGACAAAAAAGAAATTTATCAGATATATTTTTTTTTATCGGAGGGCGAATATTAGTGCAAAAAGTCTCCCTTCCATTGTGAAGTATCTGTCTCGCTATTGATACCAACAACCACCTGGTAACCACCTGCACTGAGCTAGCGTGACAAATCGGTCCATCCTTTAAACACGTCACTTGTAAGAAAAGATACACAAAGAATTACGGTGCTCCCAAGAAACTTTCAAAAGAAAGACTCCGTATCACTCTTAAAGGATAACTATCCGGAAGTTCCGAGTCCTTTTACTAATGGATTACATCCTGCCAATCACCTTCACTAAACATGCTGAATGCATTCCCAGCTCTTTGTAAATATCTGGCCAAGACTCCTTAGGAAATGACTCCTTGAAAGGAAACGGATTGCCTTTTCCCTCCAGTCTGGACCACTAACTGAGCAGTGGTCAACCACCACAAATCAAGTTACCCACGTACGGCTTCAGCTGTCAGATATAAGAAATAAACATAAAACTCGTCTTTATGGCACCGAAGAAAAATAAGTATTTTATTTTTTGGAATTTATTTGGTCTTTATCTCTACATTGATGACTTTGATAACAATATCCAATTTGTGATTGTTCCTTCCAATAACATTAGTGTATGACAAAATTATAATTATATTTATAATAATTCTAAAATAAAATTTGTATGAAATAATTTGAATAAACAATTTACCTAACAGCACAGATTCCACATTGGAAAAGTATAAAGCAAGGATGCAGAGACAAAGTCCCACAGCAACGTTAGTCAGAAAACTACTAACGAAAGTGTCTAATTTCTATTTTTAAATATTTTTATAGGTACCATCAATACAGGGTTACAAATATATTTATACAATCCCCCCCCCCAAGGTTTCGAAGTGCTGTAATAAAAGAACTTAGACAAACACAGCAAAAAAAGAACATATAAAAGAATATAGAAAATCAAGTTTCATTCAGTTCTGCTACATTACGCAGTAAAGGGGAGGGGATTGCGAAAACATGCGCCTTGTGTTAAAATACCAAGTTCTCGGTAACACAGGCTATCCATAACTTTAACAGTACCATGTTGAGTAGAGTAAAGGAACTGGAGTTTCGCATTGTGACCAAGGATTCACATACAGAACATCTGTGAAATATATAAATAAAACTTGAATTATTTCTGTATTCTTCCATATATTCTTTTTTGCTGTATTCGTCCTAGTTTTTTTACTTCAGCGCTCCGAAACCTTAGAGAGAATTATGACAACCCTCCTATATAATCATAATAATAATTTTTTTTATAATAGATAAATTATTCATGGCTCTTAAGAGAGCTGTAAAAAATCGTTGAAGTCTTTCTATAATAAGTCTATGTATCTTTGATTAAACTAATAAGCAACATAATAATTACGTATAGTTATTAACTATATGTTATTATATCATGTTGAGAAAATATAGATAGCTTCGCTTGTGTTGATAAATGTCAGTAATGAGTGAGAAACCCTAAGTGTTTCAAAAATTTTAATATACACTTAAAATAGCACAAAACATTTGATTATTCGTTATAATCTTAAAATAAAGTGTATTAAACAAAATGCAGTATAGTCAATTTTAATTAATATGACAATATTTGCACACCTCAGATTAACTTTTTTAAATTCTCGGTAGTTTTCCTTTTAAAACTACTACACGGATTCCTCTTTTCTCATTATTTTTGGGAGAAGGGAATATATATGCGAAAACGGATTAAAACTATCAGTTATTTCGGTAAATTTCAACTCTATCTTAAAATATCACAAACTGCTACTAAAGTACTTTCTGCAATTAATCACTTTAATTAAACTCTGAATATTTTTTCTGTCCATTGACAAAGATTTGGTCTGGACTCCCTAAAACAGGGGTGGCCAGCCCTTTGCACACTTGCCGTAGTGCGACATGGTGAGGTTGTAACAGTGACACACAAATATTTATTGAAAAGTTTTAAAAATTGAAAATATAAAAATAAAAAAACTACGATTTAATGAAATGCGGTTATTTCAGACAGAAATGAATGAATAAATAAAACTCACAAAATTTATTTTAAATACACTTAATTGAATTACAATAGAAAATCATCATTTAGAGAATATTCCATTGTGTTGCGGGGAGAGTTGCAATGGAGTACACCACTCCATTGTGTGCTTTTCCAAAGAGAGTGAGTGTGCACTCTTTAGATTTTGGTATTAGAGGGAATGTTTTAAAATATCCGGAAGAAACAACGAAGTGCCCATGAGTGGTTGATTCTCAAGAATAAAAATTGTGGCTCTGGGATTTAGCTTTTCCTGCCGATATTATGAGACAAATAAATAATTTAAATTTAAAATTATATACAGGGAAAACATTGATTTTTACCCTAGTTGGCCATATACATTTTTTTGTGTGAATAAACCTTGTTTTTTTGTCTAGATTTTGGATAAAAAGGATTAACACATTTTATTCTAATGCAAAAACTGTTTACGAAATAATACTAATTTTTTAATAACACTCCGAGCTATAATATATATAAAATTTAATATCCATTTTGCAAGATAAATTCCGTTCAAGGTTTGATGATTTTCAAGGTAAAAAAAATACTCATTTTTTCACGCATCCCATTTTAAATTTCTCTGCAAGATGTTAATTGTTACCCACCAGATATCCAAATCGAAATTATTGTCCTACAGCCAGCCCCATACTATACTGAAATGCAAATGTGTGAGGAACTTATTTCAACTTAAACTGATACGAATTATACTGAATTTCGGAAATTTGTACCAATAAGCAATTTTTCCAAATTTACACGATTTGGCTATAAGATATTGTTATAAATTTGGATCAACACAAGTTTGCGAATAAATCTTTTCTATAATGAACATGATAAAATCAAAATATCACTCAAAATTAACTCATATGCATCTAAAAAATCTAATTTGTAAGCATCTTCAAGAACTAATCCTAATATAAATGACTTGGTAAAAAAGAAAACTACAAATTCAAAAGCCACATTAACCAGTACTGGTTGTTTAATAATTATTAAAGCTTTCGAGTTACTCATTCCTATTTTATGCCTAACCTAACTGATTGAACTTGTAAAAAGTTTACTAACATTAAAATCTGAGTTTGCACTTTTATCTTATTTATTATATTATTTTTAAATTTCCATTACGTATAAAAAAAAAAAATTACGTAATAATCTCATAATAAGCCTATCAGTAACATTTTTTTCACCTTTTCCACGTCTTCTTTTGTTGCAAAAGTTTTAAATGGCACGCATAATTATTTTTTATCAAATAGTGGCATTCTTCCCAAAAAAAGTTGGCCACCCATGCCCTAGGAGAGCACTAAAGAAAATAGATCGTAGTCACAACGGTCAGCTGAATCCCAGGAAGGCTTGTCCATCCATCTTCAGTATCAGAGGGGGTTTGTTAAGCCCCTCCTGAAGAGGTTATTTCCATCATCGGATGACACTTCTAGGGACGGAGATTCTCCTGTTGCCCGAGGCACGTAATATCCCCCTCCCCTCCAAGGCTTTTTGCCTAAAAGACGATGCATTAGGAGTAGTCGTAAAAACTCCAGTCCCCGGAAAGATGCGGGTGAGAAATCTGATAATCGATGGAAGATAATACTAAAACTCATTTTGGTAATGAACTCTTCTCCATTCTCCCTTCTTAACGCTCTATTGGATAAGCCTACATAAACACAATTTACGATTTGCGTGAGCATGGGATGTTTTATAGTAGCTCCACCCTAGAAGTCCCTTTATGTGAATAAAAATTTTCTGTTCAGTACCTATTTTCTGGTATTTCGGGTAGATCCATGATATGTGTCCGAAAAAGAAGTTCTTCAAGTAGTAAAGAACACTCGAATTCTTTTAAAAAATGTTTAAACACTAATTTAAAACACATCTCTCGTTATATAAAAAGAGTTTTTCGTGCTGCTGTAATAAATTTATTTTGGCATAAGGTATAAATTAATAAAATCAACTACATCTGTGCAACCGAAAGGAGCAAAACCATAATTTGGACATATTTACATTTATGATGATGGTGAGGCTTTACATGAAGGGGCAAAAATAATTAAACGCAGTGGCGCACACATTCCTCGAGTCCAGACTCCTCCCCCCCCCAATGCCCTTGATTTTTCTTCGATTGATTATAATCTTATGTATATAATACGTACAATTCAAAGAAGCTATTATGACTGAAGACGATCTTTTTCTTATAACTATTTTATTTACCTTATGTACAGGAGCAATATCAAAAAACGAAACATGGATGAAATTCTACAAAAAACAAAAAACCTCTCTGTTGCCAGTACCGCTAGCTGAATAACAAGTTACATAATTAGAAAAGACAACAGGAAGTGTGAAATATAAAATGAGTGGCAACATTCTCCCACCTTTTGTATTGCAGACAAACACTTTAGAGCAATACAAAACATAAACAAATTATTACACACTTACCTTACAAACTCAAAACCTTATATATGACATTACAAAGTAAAATTATTAACAGTTCACAAATTCAGTCTTTTAACAGGAATTAATGGACGGCCCCATCGAGATTTCTTTCCTTCCTTGAGAACATCAGTTGCAGTAGGGCCTGGGTTCTGAGCAGCTATATCAGTTCCATGGTGGTCCTCGATGAGATGGTCACTAGCGCTGAGCTCCAAAGGATAAATTCGTTGAAGCGGTCGTATGATCTCACCACTGGCTAGTCGTAATTTAGCCACACGCTCCACGCCGTCCTTGCCTGGAAACAATTCGATCACTTGCGCCAAAGGCCAATTCATTCGGTTTGGGTTCTTTGATTCAACTATGACGATTTCACCCGGAGAAATTATCTTTCTTCTTGAAGCTACTTTGGGACTTCTTACTAACTCTCCAAGGTATTCTTTGTAGAAACGTTTGCGTAAATTTGATCGTAAAGTGTGAAGATAACGCACTCGTTTCAACATATGCTGAGAATCAATCAGATCCAAATCAAATGTTTCTCTTTCTTTAATATCTTGGATGAAATGAGCAGGCGTGAGAGGTTTCAGCTCCTTCGGATCGTCTGACAAATATGTCAATGGTCGCCCATTTATTGTAGCCTCACAATCGGAGAGTAAAGTCAACATCTCTTCATATGTTACGCATGCTTTGCCCAAACACTTTCGGAGGAGTTCTTTGATGCTGCGAACCATCCTTTCCCAAAATCCTCCGTACCATGGGCGGAAGGAGGGCTAAACAACCATTTTATTTTCATTAAAGAACATTCGGCTTGAATGAAATCCCAGTCCAAAGATTTCAAAGCATTAGCTGCCCCTACGAAGTTTGTACCATTATCAGTGTATAGCGTAGAACCTCTTCCTCTTCTTGCCCAGAATCTCCTCAAAGCTTGCATAAACGATTCAGTGGAGAGAGATGAAACTAGTTCTAGATGAACTGCTCGATATACTGCGCATGTGAATAGCACTATCCACGCTTTGCTACCACCACGTAAGGAAAGAGGACCGGCCAGATCTGCGCCGGTTATTTGAAAGGCTGCAACTCTGTGTATTCTGTCGGGAGGTAAAGGAGCTGGATCTGGGTTAACTTTGCCAGCTGTCAACCTTTTGCATTTTATACATTGTCGTAAAATTGCTCTTTCAACTCTCCGACCTTTGGGAATCCAGAATTTTTCTCTTAATTGTGCTAAGGTCGTTAACACTCCAGCGTGCATTAAGGATCTATGAGTATGCAAAACCAGTCTTTCTAGAAGAGGATGGTCTGGTAAAACTGTAGGATGCGTAAAGTCCTCTGGGTCTTGACTGAGAATCAGTCTCGTTTGAACTTTCAGGATGCCCTTTTCCTCGTAAAACTGTATCGTATCCTTATACTTCTCACGTATTTCAGAGGGCCATTCTGATTGCATGATTTTTATTAGAGTCTCCTCTGCCTTTTGAATCTCTTCACATGAAAGTGAATTAACTAATTTAGGAGAGTTTCTCTTAATATTGTTGCAGAATCTGAGAACATAAGCAGTCATTCGGAGAATCTTCCTATAGCTAGAAAAGTACAGGAATCTATCTCCAAATCTAACTTCGTTTTCTGTGGCTACATTTGTCACAACTGTCTTACGCCGCTCTAGAAATGCTTCATCCGGAGTCTCCGATACCTCAGAACATGGCCAAGATTCTTCATCGTTATACAGCCAGCCGGGACCCTCCCACCATTTGCTTTGCAGGAGGTCTGACCAATCACAGCATCGGGTAGCTAGATCAGCAGGATTGACTTCTCCAGGTACATGTCTCCAGTCATCTATATTGGTCAAATCCCTGATTTCCTTCACTCGATTTCCAACGAATGTGTTCCATGGCTCCTTTTTCTTAATCCAGCTTAAAACCACCATTGAATCGCACCAAAAATAGGTTTTAGAAGTAGTTCGTAGGATAGAATCCACAGTTTCTGCTAATCGAGCGCCTAGAGTTGCTCCCAACAATTCAAGTCTTGGGATTGTGGATTTTTTTCATTGGAGCAAGTCGAGCTTTAGCTGCCATGAGTTTGACAGTCACCTGTCCTTTGAATTCACATCGTAGAAAGGCACATGCAGCGTAAGCGTAGGCAGAAGCATCCGTGAAGATGTGCACCGTGAAATCATCGTAATTTTCAGCAAACAATCGTCGAGATATTGCACATTTAGACATGAAATGCATGGTTCTCTCCCAAAGTCTATATTTATGTTCAAGTTCTACAGGCAACACCTCATCCCAGCCTATTTTTCCTCTCCAAGCTTCTTGCATAAGCAATTTTGGTAACAATAAAGCTGGAGCCGTAAAGCCAATCGGATCGTATACACTGTTGATCACAGATAGCAGTACCCTTTTTGTAACTGGCTTTCCTTGGGTGCAATCTATATTTGACGGTAACTTGCAAGAGAGTTCGTCGCTGATTACATCCCAACTCAGGCCAAGTACCATTTGTTTATCTTGATCTTCCTTAGAGTCATTAGAAGCCCAACAGCGCAATTCAAATGCGCCTTCTTTCATTATTTCTATGGATTGCGATTTCAGTTGTTCCAGTTCTGTAACGTCATTAACACTCGTAACTAAATTGTCCACGTAAAATCCTTCTTTTAAATGACCAATTGTCTTCCTGAGGCTCCCTGTTTGGAATTTTTCTTGTTCTAGATGGTAACTTATAGTGGCATTCAGCAGAAAAGGGCTGGAGGAAACGCCGAAGACTACTCGACAATGACGATAAATTCTTATTTTCGAGCATTCAGTGTTCTCCCACCATAAAAATCTTAAGACATCTCTATCTTCAATTCTCAAACGTATCTGTAGAAATGCCTGTTTCACATCTGCAATTACACCTATGGCACCAGAACGGAATCTTAATAGTAAAGGCAGTATTTTATGTATAAGACTTGGGCCCACACTTAAGCATTCATTCAAAGAGGCATATCCCGGTTTCTTGAACGAAGCGTCGAAAACTGGGCGAACCTTCGTGGTATTGCTTGAGGGCTTAATGACAGGTCTGTGAGGTAGGTAATGGACTTCCTTGGCAGGCTGATCTAATGCGACAGCTTCTGACTCCCACTGTTTAAATACATTATCGTAGGCTTCAAGGTAATTTTCGTTTATCAAACGCTTAGTTGCTGTACGAAGTCTGGATTCTGCTGCGTCGTATTTATCACATAGAGCAGGATGTCCAGCTAGCCATGGTAAAGCCACTTCATATCTTTGATCTTCACAGAGCCTAATTGTTTCCTTAAAATGGGTCAAAGTTTCTTCTTCAAGAAGGCTTTCATTTTCCTTCTCTATGGGATCTGTAATGCCCAAAACTTCCAAGTCCCACATTTTAGGCACGTCCATATTTTGTAAGCTTAATGTGACTAGGTTAACAACTTCCTTTTTCTTTCCCAGTCCTAAAATTGTCCAACCCAGCAAGGTCTCAACTGCAGATACTCCTGAAGATAATACCTCTATTCTGCCAGTCAAAATGCTTCCAAGTATATCAGCTCCCAGAAGAACTCGTATAGGTGGTGAATCTCTTCCAACATCTGTAAGTTTTATTCCTCGGGAAGAAAGCTCAGAAAGCAATTTCCTGTCATGTATTCTAGGCAGGGTTGAGCATATCTTTTGTTGCTCGAGAAGAGACAATGGAGTTGAATATTTGCGATTTAAGCTTTCTACGTTTACCATGTATCTCTTATGCTCAGAAGCAGGGGAAATTCCTCCGCCAAACAGTCCTTGAGAAAATATCTCTCTTCCAGATGGAGAAAGGAATAGTTCTGCAGCTAAATTCTTTTCTATATAGGACCGCTGAGATCCATCATCCAACAATGCTCGAGCACACACTTCCTTGTCTCTATTTCGCAGTCTGATCATAATAGTTTTGAGATATATTTCATGTTCAGAGGGAAGATTTGTTAGCAATGTTTCTGTAGATCTCTGCTCATTATCGGCTGTTCTGTCCTTAGGCGAAAAATTACTTTCCTTTCCCTTGCGTAAATCTGGGCAAAGTAATGGATAATGTCTCCGTTTGCAAATTAAGCATCTCACACTACTATGACACCTTTTTGCTAAATGTCCAACCTTAAGGCAAACGAGACAGCATCTTTTCCTGTCCTCATAGCTCATATCAAATAACTTTTGACAGTCTTGACTTAAATGAGGGCGGTCACAGAAAATACAATTAAGTTTTGCACCAGTTGTACTTGAAATTAACGTAGCCGCAGTGGGTTCATCTTTATGGACCGATTTCTGACAATCTTTTCGTATAGCACCACCTCCCCTATCTTTACCGAATCCTTCACGAGCTAAACGTATCATTTCTTCTGATTCGACTTCATGGCGTAAAAAGCACATAAGTTTTCCCAGGGATCTCTGACTTGTAGCATCATCAGTACTTTCTGAAATTCTACTCCTTTCCCACGCTCGCAGAACATTTTCTGGCAAACATGACTCCACCAATGGCTCTAGAAAGTCGGCAAATTTTTCTTTTGTGCGGCCTAAGCTTTCCAATGCTCTTAATTTTGTTTCTAGCATATCGTAGAGGGTGGCTAAATCAGGGGCATTCTTTCCAGTCGTAGCATTTTTCAGAACCAGTGAAAGGAGATCGCGGACATATATTTGCACTAAGAGATCTTCTCGGCCAAATCTTAATTTCAACTGTTCGACGGCCTTTGGATAATTTTCAGTTGTTATTGGGAAACTGGAAATTAATCTAGCAGCTCTCGAATCAGGCACCATAGACTGGTATAAATATTGGAATTTGTCTATAGCAGTCAGTTCCTCTGAGTCATGAATTTTTGAAAATATACTCCAAAATGTCAAATATTCCTTAGGATCACCAGAAAACATCTTTAATTCAAATTTAGGTAATTTTAATTTTACCACATCAAGTTCTGGAGGACTTTCCAAAAAAGATCCGAAATCTTTATTTAATAGCGTTTCTATCTTGGATTTAAGCTCAAGAAAATTATCTCTATAATCCTCGGCCGCCTGAAAATCACTTTCGTATTCGGCAGCAGTTTCATTGTTTTCTAGAAGTAACGACGAAATTTTATTCTGAATCTCATCTAAACGTAAGAATTTATCTTGTAACTGAGACTTGACTGCGCGCAACTTATCGCCATCCTTGGCGTCTTCTTTCTTCGCCAAACATTCCTTCAACTTGTTCGCCGTAGTCGTAAATGAAGTTCTTAACGACTTTCGTTTTGTTTTCAAAGCATCCATATTCACATGAAACTTAAAATAGTTTCTTAAAATAATTCGTAATAAATTCTTAATGTCTGTTTATAAAGAAGAACGTAAAGTGAATATATTTTCTGAAACTTAAATCACTTTCGTAAACTTCATATCGTAACTCATAAACAGTAATTTAAATTATTCGTACCTGTACATTTTATAGTTCAGAAATCTTCGAAAGCAGAATTCTGTCCTGTCACGGACGCCACTTTATTATGACTGAAGACGATCTTTTTCTTATAACTATTTTATTTACCTTATGTACAGGAGCAATATCAAAAAACGAAACATGGATGAAATTCTACAAAAACAAAAACCTCTCTGTTGCCAGTACCGCTAGCTGAATAACAAGTTACATAATTAGAAAAGACAACAGGAAGTGTGAAATATAAAATGAGTGGCAACAG
>BMAO01011997.1:0-21687 GCA_019973975.1 Trichonephila clavata
TATGCGTACAAAATAATGTAAATTATATTAAAAAAATATCATTGCATTAAAAAGATGCAGATCAGCACGACATTATATTTTTAGGGGTCATTTTTAAAAGTGAAATTCATGTGAAATTTGAAGCATTAAAAATTTTAACCAAATGCAAATATAGATAATTCAAATGTACTTGTTTATGGTTCTAATCATAAAATCTTCATTTCCTCATCAGAAAATTAAAACAGAACTTATACATAAGATTAAAGACACTTTTAACAATCTTCTTTAAGCACATCAATAATTTAATACATAGAGAATGTATAAGAGAAGTAAGAGAGATATAGCAGTAATGAGTATGATAGATAGCAGTAATGAGAATCAAATTTTCTCGTTATAATAGCGCCAATTTTATTTTCAAAAAACTTCTTATTGTACTTCGACATTTGATAAGGATTCTTTAGTTATTTTAAGTAAGTTGTCTTTTAAAAAAATACAGAAAAGTATTTTTATACAACAAAGATTAAACATAAAAGGAAAAGAAGAAGAAAAGACTTTATTATCAACTTGATTTTGACTACAGTTTAATGGGTTTCATCTATTCGTGTGATATTATAAGATTTCTAACAACAAAGAGAGCTACTATTATGCTTTCCATAATGATTTCTCGCGTTTCACAACTATATTTATTTTTATAACTATGACTATTAAACTGGTAGTTCTGTGTGTCGAACTGCTACATGCTAATTAGAAGAGATAACCAGAAAATTTCTGTTCAAAATCATTCATTAATAGTTGTATAAAATATTTTCTAAAATATATATTTTCTGCTAATCACAAAACACGTGACGATTGCGCTTTCAAAGAGAACAAAATTCTTGTGTGCAGGGAATTAAGATCATAATTCGTTGTCATACAACAAAAGTGGTAATTATATCATGCTGTGTTGACGATAGTAAACTATAGTAGAGACATTAAATATCTTTTCTGTTAATGAATTAGCACTGTATTAATTATTTTAATGAACAAATAAATTCCGTAGAGGATATGTATCTAATATATAGCTTTCATAGATAGCAACTTGGAAGATAGCTTATAACTTTATTGCATAAGATCTAGCTGTTATCTTTATAAACTAAACATGATATGAGTATATAAAGTTATTTTCAAAGTCAGAATTACTCCTGTTGTCATTTTGTAAAAAAAAAGTAAATATATTATTTCTTTAAAAAATATTATGGAAAATACAACAGTCCCCAAAATTTATTTCCGGAAAAATTATATGTAAAAATTGGGGAGGATATTTGAGATCACGAAACGAAAGTTACATTACACTTTAAGCTATGCACAGGAAGTACACCGAAACGTAAAATTAAGGGCAAAAGAAAGAAGAGTTTTGAGTACTATATATATATTAGGTTTGTGTGTGTGTGTGTGTCAAATGATTATTAACATTAAATTCTTTTTAATCTCCTTCACTGTTTTGTATTAAGTTCATTGATATTCTATGTTCGGAAGATAATAGTCATACTAGAGAAGGTACGAAAGATAAGTGGCTGTTTGAATAGTACTTTATTAAATTGATATAAGCATGGTAAATTTCCTCGCACTTAATTTAGTGATGACATGCAAAATCACCTTTTCTTATTTCCATGAAAAATAGAACTTACGAATGCATCTATGTACGAATTTAAATTAAAATTATTTGATTTGTATCGTATTCAATAAGTCTATAATCTACTCCCTAATATTTTTGTTTAAAATGCATTATTAATAAAACAGGAAAATGGGGAAACAATTTTACATAAATACAATAATCTAGAATTTACAAGTGCACTATAATAATCAGATATGTACTTCAAGCATACGAGCTAATATAAATTGATAATTTTTCTATCTCCAAAATTTCTCCAAATTTGGGTTCTGCTATTTAACAGATGTGAATAGCACCTTAGCATTTTTTATTCAAAATAAAACGCTGAGATTGAATTTTACTTTCATTTCAAATTACTGATTCTTATTTTTAAAGAAGTTAACTCTTCTCTGATCAATCCTCACTTTGATTGCATTAAATATGCATACAAAATTTCTTCTTTTTTATTTTTCTTATAAAACCAAAAAAATGTTAGTTATTATAGGTTTCCCATGCATTTTACTTGTATTGTCTGAAAGGTTAAGTAATATTTTAAAATTAAATATTATAACAAAGCCATCCCCAAAATCACCTGAACATTTTTAAAAAGAAATCAAACACACGCTTTTTAGAAACATTTGCAAGAGAATATAACCTTCATTCTACCCAATCTGCGTTTTGTTTGAAAAGAAAAACTCTAAAATGCATTTAACAACTATAAAAATGAAGTCAGAAATGATAAATTGAAACCATGTCTTATGTAATGTTAATTTTTGAATCTAATTCATGCAATATTGATTTAAATAATGACATTTTTTATATATACGTAATACTACAATAAAAAATATTAAATGATGGTGGAAAAATAGATTTTATCACACAGTTATACAAATTAACTTATCCACATTTTTTAACGAAACTACATCTCGCTGCAAAAAATTACTTAACTAGTTTATAAGCATTACATTAATCTTTTTCTATATTGTTACCTGTTAAGTTTTTAGCTTTCAAATACATCGCTTGCGTTTGAACTTTATTTTATATATATGTTTTACACAAGCAAAAAAAAAAGCACTACCCCTTCGCGATTTTTATCAACTTAAGTTGGAAGAGACAGCTACATTTTACAGAAAAATACATTGTTAATAAAACTTAATGTGGTCAATGTTTTCAAAAACTACGATCCCTTACCTCTGGCGTGGACGCTGAAATCGATGGCACCGCCCTCGGGTTTGCCCCGTGGTCCCACGACGTCCTGAATGTCTCCAATGCTGGGGCGTCGCACAACATCGCGGCTTACATTCAGAAGTCTTTCTATACTGTACAAGGAGAACCTGTTAGGCTGTCTGTCAAGGGTCGGTCTAGAATCTTCCATTCTAGACTTTTAAACAAACTGTACGTTTCAGAGATTGTTCACGAGTTTTTTAGATGACATTTCACCAGTTTTTGAAAGGTACTCAGAAAGGTTCAGGACTTTATAATGCCTGTTTTCTAGTTGGTACTATGGATATTTTAGGAACTTGATGTCTCCGTGTATTGCTCCTGTCCAAACTTTGTCCAATGTCTGAAGATTCTTTTTATTGTTTGAATTATACGTCTGCTGTCAGTTCTGAAAGCTAAAGTTTGGATTGTACTTGATTTATTTTACTATTGGATTGAGAAATAAATTTTCACAGCCGGAAAAGTACAAGAAGTCCCCAAGATCCCAGCAGGACACGTGTGAAAAACTTAACAGTATTTGAATCTAAATTGCTGGAAAAATCGAGTTTCTCTTTAGAAAAGCATGGAGGTATGTGCTCCAGAAGTTCTTTTTTTAAACTTTTCGAATTGGATGTCAAGCTTTCATTCAAATCACTACTTATTTCGGAAGATGTTCTTGGTACTGATGTTTAAAGATTGATAAATAACAGAAGTAGACTTTAAAAAAAAAATCCTTAGATTACAATTTCATGAAAGAATGTGTTACTTCCAGTTTTCATTTACAATTAAAGTTTTTTTCCCTGTAAAATAAAATTGACTTAAGATTTATATAGAACACTTTTTCAGAATTTTTTAAAGATATTTCAAACGGAATTACGTCATTTGGAAACCACATGAAATAATTACTTATAATTGTATGTCTCCAATGTAAAAGAAATATTTTCAACCATTCCAATAGTTTTGACGTAATTAAAAATCGTTCTGTATCAATTTACAGACGATAATAAATATTCGAATTCCGCACAATATATATAATCACCTTCCTACTATTCTCTTACGTTTCCGCTTTCCAGAACGAGTCAAAGAAGTATTTCGGTTGTCACTGTCGATGGTCCGAACGACGTTTTACAACTGATTCAGTCGTTGAACGACGAATAGTAAGGGGGAGGGAGGGAGTACGCGTGGACGGACATCTGGGAAACACCCCCTCCTAAAGAGCAGGACAAGGAAACTATTCGGTTAACGCAATTATCCCCCGAAACGAAACCTTGAGCACCGATAATGAAATGTTTGTCCAGAAACGCTTAAGTCGTTGCCGGTCTCTGATTGGTGGATGGAAGGTGCGCTTCGGTTGCCGCCTAATTCTGCAACTCGCTCGCTGATACGTGAACCGCCTCCCGCTGCTTACTCCTGCCGCTCAAGATGGGAGGGATTGCGTTTGGCATATTTATCGCTTTTTTGGCTTCTATTGGCGATACTTATCTTTTATCAAGTAACGATTTCGTCGTCATGATGTTGGCGAGTTAGAAAACCGAAATGGAAAAAATTAGTAAAAAAAAAGTAATTCATTTTTTTTTCGTTTTAGTTGTGGAAAGTTTTAATTTTATTTTTGTGTTTTTTCGCACAGAAATTAATTGCGATTGTTTTTAAAAGTTAAAGGAAGAGAGAGAAAAAGCTCACTTATGTCGTATTTTATTTTTCCCTCCCCTCTTTCGTTAAGAAATTGACTTTTTGTCTGGTCAGGCGAAAAAAAATTATATTTGAAGAATTTGTTTTAAAAATAGAACGGTATGTGTTGACTTACTTTAATTATTAATTCTAGACAGGAAGAATTTTTTTTTTATCATTGAGTGTTTTATTCGAGTATTATTTACGCAAATATTTTTTTTTATTTAATTGATTTCTATTCCTTAGTTACGCATTTGTTTGTTCCTTATTAACTATATGCGAATTAATTTTTTTAATTGAGAAGAGATCTCTTATTTTGATTTTACTGTGATTTTTGCATTTATTTATAACGAATATATTCATTCTTTGAATGTTAATCGACGAAAATTAATTTTTCGTTTTAAGTTATAGGTTAATTTGTTTCAAGATTTTAAAGTTCTTGTTTTTAAAAAAAAATGTTAATGTATTCTTACGCAACTACGATTTTTTAAAAAAGGAAATTAAAAAATTGTTAATTGTGAAAACTTTTTGTATAAAAATGATCTTATCTCAAACTTGAAAAAAGTGTTTTATATAGCTTTACTCAAAACGATGTTGTCATTAGTTACTTATTATTTATTTTTGGCGATTTTTGTACGGCCGCGGTGGCCGAGTGGTCTAGGCATCGGATCATGGCTAGCGTGTCATGGGTTCGATCCTAGTACCACTAAAGATCCGCCGTGTAGGGGAGCGATGCACGTTAAATCTGTCGA
Source organism: Trichonephila clavata (assembly GCA_019973975.1). Taxonomy (NCBI): domain Eukaryota; kingdom Metazoa; phylum Arthropoda; class Arachnida; order Araneae; family Nephilidae; genus Trichonephila; species Trichonephila clavata. The sequence goes on from BMAO01011997.1 coordinate 5,230, forward strand.
GAGCTCAAACGTCCTCCCGTTGGTGTGGCGTGGTAGTTAGGAGAGGGGGGTGCCAGCTCAGGTGTCGTCCGCGTCACTTGACCATGGTTCAAAATTACGCGGACCGTCGCCAAAAGCCCTCGTGTTGCTAATCGGTGCGACGTTAATATTCTCTCTCTCTCTTGGCGATTTTTGTTTCAAGTAAGAGATTTTGTTATTCAAAATCTGGATTCTTACCTTCCTTCTTTCAAAGTTGAAAAAAAAAAAATCATTACATTTTATTTAGTACTTTAATTCCATGTTAGAAATACTAATACCTATTTATATATTTATAATAGCAGAATATTTGATTAAATTATTAATAATTGTGTTTGTTGTTCAATCGTGATCACACAAAACGAATTAATCATAACATTTAAAATAAACGTGAAAAAGATTTTCAGAACAACTTCTGCAAAACTTGTATTTTTACCACAAAACATAATGTCACCGGGAAAAAGTTCAAATGCAATATTCGGTATTTCAGTTAATTAAATACTTATAGCTAATTAATATACGAGATTCTTGCATTGTGTTTCAATTGTCAATAATAATACAATAAGTAATATTTTTAAAATGGGGCTGTACAATGGTATTTTAACCTTTGCAGACCTAGTACATTCCCCAGGAGCTGGTATTACTTTTTTAGGGCGGCACCGAATAGGCGATACCAATTGCCGCAAAATAATTTTGAAGCCCATTTTACTCCCAAGAGGAGGGACCTGAGCTCTTTACGATGCAAACCTGTACAAGGAGTTAATTTTGCCGAGAGCACCCAAGGCAAACAGACACTCCAGGGATCTTTTACATGCCGCATAATCATACGACATGGCCACTGTCGATTTTCTGCATCAAGAAAATCCACCGACTTGGCCCGGAGTCGAACTCGCAAACGAAGGTGCAGAAGGCCAGAGACAAACCAACTACGTCACCAGCCGGCTTATAATAACTAGTATAAGACGAACCCAAAAGCTCAAGTTATTGTGATCAACCTATTACAATAAGATACGTTTTTTCTCTCGTTAAGCATCCTTATGAATTTTTTTTATAAGACCATTTATTTCAGTAAATTTCAACGTGTGTCCCTTTCGTAGTTCGAAGAATGTCTAAGTGTTATTCCAGTTCCTGCGAAGTGTTTAAGTTCAACAATTATTTCACTCCTGCCACTTCTAGGAAGACTCTTAATGCTGCCTATATTTCTTTTCATTTCATACCATCTCTTTATTGATTGTGCACCAGGTGGTTTGCTTCCATAACAACGTTGCAATTTACATTGAATATTAACTGGCGATGTCTTCTCCGGAAACCAAAGCACTCATTGGGCGTTCTCTTGAATCGACGCCATTTGGGCAAAAAAGGGTGACTTTCGTTACCTCTAAGTCACTTTTGAATAAACATTCGCACGGTATGCGACGCAAAAAAACTTCTAAAACTGGTCTATCCAATGATATAAAAGTTACATCATTATATTAAATGTTTATTTTGTAATGAATTTATTAACTACTGTGCAATAGTTTGATTCATTGTGCAACAGAAAATCGCCGTAAATCGAATCAAAGGGCTCAAAAAATGGGCGAAAAGATTCGTAATTCGAAAAACTTAAGTTGAAACCCCACTGTAATTTCATTAAACTTTTGATTATTTTCATAAAAGTATAGTTAACCTAAAATTTAAAATGACATGTATGGGATATATAATTACACACACACATCTGCTGAAAATAATTATAATTCAGATGCTTTTTCATTGCTAGTATAAAAAAATACAATGAATTCCTAAATTTTATGAGTTAAATATTGTGAAAAACTCTTCACAGTTACTTTGCAACATTTGGTTTCTGTTTGATGTGGGGAAAAACGCTATGAATATAATCAGTAATAATACATACGATACTTAAACATTGTACAATCTATGTAATTTAAATGTGCATGTAGTAATTTTTAAAAAAAACTGAGCTTTTTAGGATTTCTTTGAATACGAAGTTTAAAAAAAGAAAAAAGAGTTATTATAATGTTAGCTCATTTTCTTCTCGAGTGGTATTAAATTTGCCTAAACATAAAAAAAGAAAAATCATTTATCTACCATTAAAAACAATTATATTTTGTATAGTCTTCAGAAGTCTACTTTGTTAACATAATTCTGTATCAAAAGTAAATTGTTCTCTACACTCTCCATCACAATACATTTAGAGAAAACCCTAATTGTTTAATGAATGGAATTACAAATTTACTTTTAGTATAGATGATCTTTCGATTTTATTGGAACATTTATTTTATTGAACTTTTATTGAGTTGATTTATATTCTTGCAAAAACTAATTAATATATTTTCCTTTTCAAATATGCCTTATTTGCCTTTACTTATTAATGTGCATTGATAAATAAGTGATAAGTTTAGGAATTATGTAAGTGTCATCGCTTCTTAAGTGTATGTTAGTAAATATTCCCGATGATTTCAATTTCATTAAAATCTCTAACATATAGATCTAAAATATATAAATATGAATAAATGAATAAATAAAAATAAATATATGTGAATAAATGAATAAATAAAATAAATATATGTGAATAAATAAAATAAATTTTATAATAGGTGCTATATGAAAAATCGTTTCATTAATGTATTCGAAGATTTTACAATCAGTGGCGCACACAAGGGAGGGGGTCCTGACACCCCCCAAAGCCCTTGAGTTTTTTTTCGATTGATGATAATCCTATATATATATATATATATATTTATATATATATATAATGTAAAATTTAATTAAATACTTTTAATTAACAATTTATTTTATTAATTGATGCTAATTATTAATTCAATAATTTATTTTTTACTGTTTTTTGTTAACAAAATCAGAAGAATCAATTAGTGTTGTCTTGAGGTATGATACTAGTTGGGGGACTTTCGACCATGGACTCCCCCCTTGAAAAATTTTTGTGTGCGCTACTGTTTAGGATGTTTCATTTAACAATCAGAATGTACCAGGAAGGCATATTAATTTTTTTAAACTAAGGGGGGAGGGGTATTGTAGTGTTTCCTCCCTCACCAGGAGGCGCACTGTGTCCCCCTACCGTAAGAATGTGTTGTTTGTTTTTGAAATAGATAGCTTCTCGGCACCGGCGCGTTAGGGCGGTGGCCAGAATAGAGAAATTTCCCGCGTGGGTAGTTACAATTTGCGTTTAATATTTCTTTTTATGTGTTTACTGTAAATAAAGTGCTGTCCTCAAAAAAAAAGACTATGTTGGATGAAACCTCAACAACATTATACCCAACACAAAACGACATCACAGGTATCTATAACGGTGGACCAATCAACATTGTGCAAATAATACAATTGTTCAAATTATAAAACTGTAATTTTTATGTATGTCTATTTTTTTTCAAAGTATCGTAAGCAGGGAAAAAAAATGAATTTCAAGTCTTAATCTCCGCATTATAAATGAGCTTGAATTTAGTCTAACATCAATCTTTCTCTGTCTATAGAACCGTATTTAGTCGAAATGATAACAGCTAATTCATTGCATGGCGGTTTATTATAGTTCTTTAGGGCTTGTATAAAAATACAGGACTATATTTTACATCTTTGTTTTTATTTTGAATTTCACAGAAAATTCTATATTTTTCTTCATATGGATATTTATTCATAATTGGCTGCAAAATTTGCAATACATCATCACGCTTAACTATTTTTGCACATTTATGTAAAGTTTCACCATCATCATAAATGCAAAGTTGTCCAAACTGTGGTTTTGCTCCACTCAAGTTCTTTAATTAACTGTACCTTATGTATAAACAAACTTATTTATAGCATCACGAAAAGCTTTTTCTTATGTAGAGAGAGAAATAAATATTTTTTTCTTAAGTCGATTAAAAATAAAATAAGCAGACCTAAAATGTAGTAAAAATTCTTTTCCCGTTTTAAATTAGATTTTTTCTCTTCTCCATATATTTCTCTCTCTTATAAGAGAAGACATAAATTTAAACATCAATTTACTTCTTTCCTTTTTATTTGTTTTTTTTAAAAATATAACAAATGAATTTCTGGATTTTTTAAAAGAAATTTCATGGGAAAGAATTAAAATTAAAAATTTAAAAGTGCGTTAACTCTGTATTTGAATTTTAAATGCCCCGGCATATCAACTTGCGAACTTTAAAAAAAAAAGTACAATAAGATTTAGATAATGTCGGTAGATAATAGGAAGGAATTAATATCAAAATATTAAAGATATAATGGACTGGTAAGAAGTACTAATGAAACGTTCTAACGATCTTTAAAAAAAATAACTTAAGAATCTGATTACTGTAAAAAATACTTATACTAATAGCTTTGCACTAAATCGCCTGCTTTCTTCTATTACTGCTATAGATAATGCATAATATAAAAATTGAATCAAAATTAATGATAAACAAGCGAAAAATTAAATAATATATAACCTGCTAGGTAGACAAAAGAAATCGCAAGCCGATGGGTTGGAAGAGAGTTTCGGGTCTTGTCCCGAATAGCCTCATGGAGCGGGTTAAACGTACGCTAAATCTATCGCAGATCAAAGTCTTCATTTTGGGCATCAACCTTGTGACTTCGCATCAAGTGACAAGGCATCATGAACCTTGTTACTTAAATGTTGTTAAAAAAGAAAAAGGGATCCTACGCAAAAAGGGCTCATGTCTCATCTAGTGTGGCGCGTCAATTCGAAACAAACTAAAACCTAAATCATGATTAAGTGCAAACATTCTTAACGTAAGAATATATATATAAATAAGCCCACGCCTTCACATTTAACATAAAACTAAAAAATCCCAGTTTATGCAGAAATTAGTAATAGTTTTTGTATGATATGTGTCAGTTGTACAGAATGTAATTTTTCTCAGAATGATTAAAGGGGTTAAAATGTCAGGGGGGGGGGTCTTGTTTAAAGGAGCGTCGTATATTCTTCAAAGTCCTCACACTAGTGTAGCGTGTAGAAGAGGGATGGCGAACCATGGCACGCGACACGATATTTTGGACATGCCACCTAACAAAACTGTTTGCATTTTAGTTCAAAATATTTCCGTAATTGATTCGTTAATCAAGGAATTTTCAGGGAGATTTTCTCAGTTCGGAACAGCGGAAACGCTCACGTTTATTATGTACCCTGATGTGACTTCATTTGGTAAATTGAACTTGTCCCAATTTGATTGGCTGGAAATTGAAGAATTTGAAAGCAACTGATTGATTTCCAGTCTAGTTCAATATGGATTCAAAAACTTATCGAAGCAAAAAAAAAAAAAAAAAAGTTGGGATTGATTGAAACACAAAAACAAAAAAATTAACAAGCAATATAAGTAAAAAGGCGAGTAAACGAAATTTTGGAAATATGGAATTTCCACACACATTTAGCTTTTTGAAGAAGCTGGTTTATATGTATGTTTCATCTAACTATGCCAGCGGGTCATTATTTTCAGAGATGAATAACATTAAAGACTTGCTTAGAAATCGTTTGGCAGATGACTCCAACTCAGCACGCATTCTGCTAACATCTTATAATCCTAATGTAAGTTATTTGTCATTTAATCTGCTACATTTGAAGTCACACAATTGTTATTTTAAGTTGAATTACACGTATAACAAAAACATTTAATTCTTGGCAATGCAAAATGTATTTTTTCGTAGTAAACAGAGTTTTGAGTGTTAGTATTTAGTTTTATTATTTTCCCAATAACCATAAGTCAAAGTTATTTGGTGGCACGTCTCTATACCTCATAAAATATTTCTGTAGAAGAAATGGCACGCTGACCATAAAGGTTCGCCCCTCTCTAGTGTAGAAGTTTAAGCAATGGAGTCCTAGCTCAAGTGGCGTAGCCGCAATAGCCTAGTGTTTAAAGTCAAGGACTCGTGGCCGATGTGTCATGAGTTCGATCTTGTACCACTGAATACCCGCCTTGTAGGAAGGCAATCCACTTTAAATCTGTCGAGGCTAAAATTTCCTCCCTTGGTGTGTGGAAGTTCGGAGAGGGTGTGCCAGCTCAGGTGTCGTCCTAGTCATTTGACCCTGTTTGAAAAGATCGAGTTCCGTCGCCAAAAGCCTCGAGTAGCAAATAGTTGCGACGTTAATATTCACTCACTCACTTACTGGAATTCCCCATCACGTTTGAGCCTCGACATATTTAACGAGCATCAGCCGCGCCCCCCCTCAATAAGGCGGGTTTTCAGTCGCACTAGACTCGAACTCATGATACACCGGCTACAAGTACGAGACCATAAACACTACGCTACCAAGACCCTGACTATTTCATGGCAAAAGGTCCCTTTATTATTCTTCATTGATTAACAAAATCACGCAAACTTTTATTATGCTGTTAAAAATCATTTGAAGATGAATATTTGATATTGATAAGAACTCGAAAACGAGTTAAATCTCTAATTTTCAACACTTAATATTAAACTTTTTTAAAAAAATTTCGTGGATGGTTTTAAAAATTTGAGAAAAATTAAATGAGAAAACAATACAAAAATTATTTTAAGAAGTGTCGAAGAATTGAGGAAGGGATATGTATCCTTATTGAATTACTCTTTATTGCTGGGCCTAAAAAAAAAGAAGAGAAAATGGTCTGGTACGTACCACAGAAAGATGAACTCGGTGTTTGAAAAACCCCGCCTCAAAGGGCAAGGACACAATAGGACTAAAATGGCGTTCACTAATGGAAAGGGATCACGCTTCAAAAAAAATCAGTGATGTGAAATCTTTTGATGCGGATCGGGATCTTATCGCTCTAAAGGGGTCAACCACTCATTGAGAGGGGAAAAATGCAAAAAAAAAAAAAAAAAATTTAAAAAAATTGTTAGAGTACTTACAAACGAAGTCTTATAATATATTTTAATTTTTTTCCAAAAATCTTTTTATCCTTTCCTTGGGATTTATTTATGGGCAATCTATCTTATTCTTTATAAAAGAATTTTAAAAAAATTTCACGAAAAAAATTATTTAATTCATTTTTGAGATGTAGTAATGTGCTTAATATGTTCAATATGCCTTGAGAATTGTCATCTCAGCAAAACGCGATTACGTTGAAAAATATACAATCGGACCTTTATTTTAAGAACCTATATTTTGCGAATTTTTCTATTCTGTGCGAACTTTTTCCTGGAACGAAGAACATTTTACGTGTTTCCTCGTAAATTAACCTCTAAATACCGATGTGCATTTTCTATTTAACGAACTTTTTCTCTTGTGACTCGATTTTTTCTCTCTTTATTTTAAAAATCTTTCTGGAGTTTCGTATGGTGAATTAATAAAATCATTTAACTCCATTACAGTGTGAAGAAAATACACCTGAAAGGGTTTTTGGTGCATTGCACAGATGCGTATCGCATTATGAGAAAACATTTTTCAAACAAAATTAATACATTTTACCAGTAATTAATTTAAGGATGCTTGTGCTAATGTATCTTTAAAATAATGTACGTTTAAAATTAGAAAATGTCTTTGCAATTCATTAATTTTAATTTTAAAAAATAATTACTACTTTAAAGTTGAAAATACAGTGTATTGCTGGACAGTTTTTTTTTCCTTCTTGTTTTCCTTGCAAGTTTCTTTTTGGCATATAAAATAAATAAATATTAATTTACAAAAAAATAATAAGTGAGTAATTACTTTTATAATAATATATAGCATTTATGAGTTTAAAATTTGTTTTATGTTTATAAAGAATATTGAACGATGAATCTCTAACGAATTTTCCGCATAACGAACTTTTTTCTGGATTTACCAATTTTGTTAAATAGAAGTCTAGGTCTATTATGCATAAATTATATTAATAAAAGATGAACTCATCTTTTTTAGGACAATACTGTGCAAACTTTTTTGAGTGTGTGTTGAGGGAACCCTCCCATGATTTTTTAGTTTAAAAATTAATACGCAAGCTAATTTATTATAAAATGCAATGATTTTTTTTTTTTTAAACAAGATATCAATCATTGGCATGGCCAAATAATTTTAGCGCATTTTTCACATGTTGTATTTTATAATAATGCAACTAATGAACTTTTTACTAACAGAAAGTAGAGAACTGTACCACACCTCTAAATGTACTACTATTGAGCTGAAAAGAAATAATGACACAAATCTGTATCAGCACTATAAAAAAGCAAAAAAAAAAAAAATTTTTTTTACAGAAGCTACAAAATCCGGACATGGTGACTTAACTCCTTGTCTGGGCATAAAACTCGCTTCTATGTATTTATTCTTTTAAGTTTAACAAGGAAAAGTATATACAATTAATAATAACTTAACTAATTTACTAGGTAAAATTTGAGAAAATGTTGTTATAAACTAGCGAAATTCAGGAAAATTTGTAGGGAAAATATGGGAAAATTTAAATATGATTCGGCTCATCTAGGGCACAAATGCAACCAAATGCCGAAAACCCGAGGTCAGTTGGTTGCTTATTGGCTGAGAAAAAGGTACGACAAATTATGGAACGAAGACGAAGACGAAATTTGCTTCCTAATAGCGCTTTTGTTCCACTACGTGAAAAACGCCCTGAAAACTGTTTTTGTAAAGTACACAAAGGAAGCTGTGATTGAATTTTTTAAAATTTTAATAAACATAAAATGTGTACATTTATTTCTTTTCATAATTAATATTATTGTGCATATATATATATATTTAACAAGGAAGGTTTACATTTTGTGCAAGGAAAAATTTTAAATTAATTCTATAAAAATATTCTCTTAACCATATTTTGCATATGAAATAAATATTAGAATTTCCATAAAATTCCGTATACATGAAAAAAAATGAAATATGTAAATGTATTTCTGAGAAACACATTGAGATTAAATATTGTTATACTGCTTTGAGATCTGTTAAGAAACCGGACTGATATCTCGTAAGAGAATTTATAGGAATTGGCTTATCACTGTTTTGAGTAAAAAGTATTTCAAATATCAGGGTAGTATTTTACTTGGTGACCTTTTTATCGTAAAGGTACAAAACGTACCAAAGAAACAGCATTTCTTTCCAGGCTTCATTGGAGAATTAAGGAGATAGTTAAGGCTTCATTGGAGAATTAAGGAGATAGTTAAGGCTTCATTGGAGAATTAAGGGGAGTTAAAGCTTCATTGGAGGTGCATGTGTCATTCGTCGCATCGTCACTTGGGCTTTGTTCAAAATTATGAGATCCGTAGCAAGTGGTGCTCACAGGAATTTTTCAAAGGGGGGAGGGCGGTCCAGTATCTTGTATCCTATCCCAATATGCCGCCGAACATAATCCTTTGATTTTGTCGATTTTCAGTAGCAAAAAAAAGCAAAAGATTTATTGAACAAATAATTAACATTAATTAATAAAATTGATTATTAATAACAAATACTTAATTAAATTTTACATACTATATACATAGGATTATAATCAATCGGAAAAAAGATCAAGGGCTATGGGAAAAGTCCGAACACGCCTCCTCCCTTGTTTGTGTTACTATCCGTGGATAATAGTTCATATAACCTATATTTTTCTAGCTTGGTATTATTTAAATAATTTTTTGCTTTTAAATTATGCAATTTAAAGATAAGCAAATTCTGTTAAAACTTGCTTTCTCCTAATTGAAAATGAATTTTTGATCAATAAATACTTAGTAGGAGCATTGTTGTTTTTCGGGTGGGTGAATGAGTGTTATATCAACTTCACACTACAAAGCTACACGGGGCCGTTGAAGACGGACCTCATAATTTTGAACCATGGTCAAGTGACGAAGACGTTCAAATGAGCTGGAATCTCTCTCCAAACTTCCACAATACATCAACGGGAGGACGTTTTGGGCCTTGACAATGGTTTTCAACAGCAGTAGCTTCAAATGACACGCCGGCAATGAGTTTGTGACTTTGACCACTGTTTTTAGTTGTAAACTCTTTAAGAGAAGCTGGGTCTTCTTGGACTTTCCGTTAATTGATCTCGAGTTTAAAGTAAGATGTTAATAAGCAAACAACTAATTGAATCTTGTACTTTTAATTGTACACATGATTTCTTTAAATGAGTTTCATTATTTTTTTACCAGTATTCTTATTATTAATAAATATATATAACACTTGATGTTCATACAGTCAGTGGCTTAATGGAGAACATTTGCCCCCCCCCCTCTGCCAAAGTCAAGTTTTGGGCCCCCAAGTTGGGTTTTACAAAGGGTAGATACTTGGCGGGCAGTCAGGCTTTGGACCCCTAGAGCACTGCCCCCCTCCCGCGATGTAGAAGTGTACTTTTCGCCACTGAATACAATTTTTATAAATTCGTCAATTAAATTTTATTTTTTAAAATTAAATCTATTCTGCGTTATTTCTGACGAAATTATAATTAATTGCAACAGATGGTGTCACTCAAGTTCAAATGTATTTTTTAAAACTTGTAGTGGATTACACGACGTTGATATAGTTTTTTCAAGTAATATGATTCATTAATAAAATTTAATTAACTCAAATAAAATTTTTCTTTGTTGACCTAAGTAGGAATTGACTTAATATATATATATATATATATATATATATATATATATATATATTGCTTGTTGTATTGAACTTCTATCCAATATAATGATAATAATTTGCCAAGTTGGTGATAAATAAAAGTGTGCTTAGTTATGACCCAGCCATTAAAATATTACGTAATGTCTCGGTTAATAAACAATTTAAATGTAGCATTAAATAGATCTTCAAATTAATTCTGCTTTCTATTGCTAGTCATTTTGTGTGTCTCATTTCAATTTGGAATTCAGCGTTGATGGATAATTCAGCGTAAGTGTATATACGAATAATTCAACATTTAATTTTTATCAACTGGATATTTATTTTACACAAACGAGTGGTCATGGTCACACGAACTCGTGACTAGCATTAATTCCGTCAAATCGTGGGTTCAAGCTCTGGTGCCACAAAAACTGGACTAGTACAAGAGGCGATACACGTTAACTGTTCCGAGGCTAAAAGACCTCGTGTTGGAGCAGTGTAAATATACGGAGATTGTGGTGCCCCGCAGGTTTCATCTTCGTCACTTAATTATGCATCAAAATTACGAGAACTTTGAAATTAAACTTCAATAAACAATCAATCAATTTACAAAAGCGAGTACAGATTTATACATCGACAGTCGCTATTTTTTGTCAAATACAAAATAATAATAAAATAAAGCCTGATTTTTTTCAAAGTTCCCTCTAAATCCAAGGAAAATAGCAGAAGAGAAACACAAATCCTATTCGAAGCTCTGACGTCAAAAAATAAAACAGAACTTGGAGGATTGCATAACCAACTGCTATCGTACAAAAATGGAACAAAAAAAGGCCTCTCATTCTTTTATAACTTACAAATCCATTTGATCCTTATACACATCAGAAAGAATCCCAAATCTAATTTGAAGCTAATCACTGTCAACAACGAAAAAAAAAAAGGCTTTAGTCCCAAGAACGCACTTATCACTCAGCACTTTCTTCCACAACCCTCATTCTGTTTGATAAACTGGTCGAAAATAGACCTGAGTCTTAGAACGATGAGACAAGGCGCGAGTCCCCTGATTCGGTGCAACAGATGTGGAGAGAGAGACACTTCAACCCCCCTTCCAAACACCACGTTTCCTTTTCTTGAAAGGACTTCAACAAAAGCGGCTCTTCTTGGACCAATGATAACTACTTAGATCCAAACGAGGTATTTATTTAAAGATAATCTCTGTCGGCGGGGAGCGACAGCTGACAACCCCAAATGATGTTATTTTAAACACTATAAAAACGACGACGGGTGACAAGGGTAATTCAACCTGCTTTTCCCCTAGGTATGGTCCCCTACAGAAGGGCGTTGTAGTCACTCGGACTGGTGCTGAGCAGGTGTCAAAGCTGTACAGGAAGTATGGTTGTGTATTCTTTGGCGCGAATATGACAACATCATCAACACAGATTTATTCATAGACTTGTAATCTATAATAATGTCGTCAAGAAATTCTTCTTTTTCTCCCTACAGACAAAATATGACGTGGAAACTTGCAACTGTTATTTTTAATTACTTTCTTTTTACTCGAACATATCAAAGAAATGCAACTTTTCTTATCCCGCTCTCCTTTCTCTTATGGTTCACAAACAAACAGCAGGGGCTTACGAAATATGGTAAAAATGGTAGCTAGTTCACAGTGGGGCCCTGTACCAAAATTCCTGGAGGGGGGGGGGACATTTTTGGAGATGGAAACTCTACTAATGGTAACTATTGATAACATTCTACGATTTTTTGCTTAAACACGTTAGAGCCCCAGTTACTTGGGGGCCCGTATCATTGATACGGCTGATACAGAGGTAGCTACACCCTTGGTTAGCAGTTCTGTTGACCACGGTAACCGAGGGGAAATGGACTTGAACGCCCGGCCATCGTTTTCCAATCATGAGTTTGAGTCCCTGTAGAAAGATCGTTTTTGCATCAAATGATATAAGGCTCAAGGTATTCAATTTGGCGTGGTGGGGAAGTTAGAGGATTAGGATGCCAGCTCAAGTATCGCTTGATCGTGGTTAAAAATTACGAGGTCCATCGTCAATTGCTAACATGTTGCTCTCGAACTGGGGTAAGCAATTGTTTTGGCTCGAGGTAAGGGCGTATATATAGCTACCGCCGTATCAATTATACGGAGCCTCCAGCTACAGGGCCTCCAAAATGTGTCAACATTATGACACTTTCAAATAAGTTTCTATTTCTTTTCTTTTTGGTTTGAAATCAAGTGTGAGATTGCTTATTTAATATTTATCACAGCTGGCAAGTTTATGTCAGCCGACTCGCATCTATATTTATTATTGGTGATCTTCATATACAAGAAAAACTTTGCTCACAAATATATGATGATCGAGATACAGTGGTGGCCGCAGTAACCTATTGTCCAAGGTAATGGACTCCTGACTGGCTTGTCATGAGTTCGAGCCCACTACGACTGAAGACCCACCGTGTGCGTTAAACTTTTCGAGAGCTCAAACGTCCTCCCGTTTGTGTGGTGTGGTAGTTAGGAGAGAGCGGAGCAGCTCAGGTGTCATTTTCGTCACTTGACCATGGATCAATATTACGAGGTCCGTCACCAAAAGCCCACGTGTAGCTAAAACATTGCGATGTTAATTTTCACTCGCTTTCTCATGATTCGATGCTCGAAGTCCTTGAGTTTGACGTGTTGATGAAACGTAACAAGTGGGGTGTCAATTCACAGGCGTCACTTGAGGGAATTTAAAAATTACGTGAAGACCTTCGTCAACAGCTCTTGTGTAGCTTCAATAATAATAATTAACCCAACTGATTAATTGATGTTTTCTTCCGTGCCTTTTCTTTTTTATAACTGAACCTGTCACTTTTTGTACTATCATTCCTAAACAAAACAAACAAAACCGCTTTATATTGTGTTCTTTGAACAAATACGGCCAGCAGTCATTCTCAGGATTTATCGTTTTCTAAACTAAAATGCTAATTTACTTAAGAAGTACTTTCTCGTTTATTTTGGTGCATATTTATTTTACGCACAAAATTTATTTTTTTGATATATATAACTTTTTCTTTATACGAATATACAGTCGGACCTCTATTTAAAGAAGTCGCTAAATACCGCAAAAAAATTCGTTAAACAGAGATTTATGCTTTAACATACTTTATATAGAGCCCATAAAACAAAATTTTAATTCATGAATTCTATATATAATTTTAAGAAAGTAATTTTTTTACACTTTTTCTGAAAATTAATATATTTATTTTTATATATCTTACCCATCAAAAAAGAAGAAATCTGCTAGAACAAGAAAAAAAATTGTAAACTCTGTATTTCCAACTTTAAAAAATATAATTCTATATATTAAAAAATAATTTTTGTAGGACATTTTCTAATTTTAAACCTACAAGTTATTTTAAATATACATTATTTTATGACCAGTAATTTTAATTAAGGACACATGCGTCCTTATATTTAATTACTGATTAAATATGCTAATTTTAACTTAGTTTTTTGTTTCAAAAATTACTGCCATGTCATTTTTTTTGGTGAGTTGGGTACCTTGTATAGCCAGTTCGAGGCCATACTGATCACTATAAAATGTGCTAAAATAGAGAATAACTTTGAAAATTTTCTTGAAATATTTTTAAAATAGGAAGGAAAAAAGAATCGAATCACAGGAGAAAAAGTTAGTTAATTCGAAAATGTACACGATTTGGAGGTTATTTTACGATGAAAATAGTAAAATGTTCTTGGTTCCATGAAAAAGTTCACAAAATATAGGTTCGTTATATATAGGTTCCACTGTATATATATTTTCAAAATCCTATAAATTTCTTTCAGGTTTAAATGAAAGCTGGATTTTTTTCAGAGTGCAATTTATGAGAGCGATACAATTAATAACACAAAATACGTTTTTTGAAACATATAATTTATGTTGAAAAATATTCGTATTAAAAGTGACTGTTCCTTTTTTTTTCTCACTTTTTACTATCTAGTACAGTGTACGTACACTTTTTTTTAAAATTACAATCTCTAATGTAATTTCTAAGATTACTTATAAGTTTTATGTTGATTCTTCATAAATTGTGGTTTTCAAGTAATTGAAGTCTTAAATTGATTTTTTAAGCGTTATTCGGTTTTTCGGGTTCGTATATATTTCACAACTTAAAGACTTTTTAAACTAATAAAGTGCAGAACACTACTAGAGTTGCTTTAAAGCAGTGAGTGGTCTTCAAACTTTTTCAACTGACGGAACCCTAGAACTAGAAAGGGTTTTCGTGTGGATCCCCATTCCACTCACATACTTAGAAGAATATATCTCAAAATAATTTTTTTAAGTAGATCAACATGTTATAGGTACTTTATGAAAAGACAATTAAAAGAAGTATTGCATTTATTGGGGCCGCGAGTAGCCTAGTGGTTAGAGCATCGGACTCCATACCGGAGGGCCTGGGTTCGATCCCGATACTGACGACTCTCGATAATTCGAAGTTGGAGGGACCTATGATAAACTTCGAATTATCGAGAGGGTAGAAAAAATTTCCAAAATACACGAAACGAAATTTTTTTCTAACACATTTAAATTTGTAACTATGTAATAAAACAACAATTGTACATATGTATAAAATTATTTTAAAGTACTTTTAGAAAGTACATATTATACAGTATAAATGTTTTACAGAAGTTAAAAGTCCAGTATTAAAAGAATACATTCATACACTATCCTACGCATCTCTTCTTCCCAGTAGTGGACCATCCTTTCTGGACACACGTATAGCAAGGTGACGTGTTAAACGAAAGATATGGACAGCACAAAACAAGTGTGGTTTGTCTATTGTCCACTTAAAGGAATGAATAAAAACAATAAAAGTGTTTTTTCGCCTGAGGAACCGGAAAACACTAAGAAGGGGTAGCAGACAGATGGTCATCAAAGGGGCTACGTTACAGGGTAGACACGCAGAGACAACACAACGCAAAACTTGTAAGCTCCAACCTGTTTATTACAGGACTGCACTTAATAGTGAGCGTTTGAATTGTGCATTTTCTATTATAAAATTATTTAGTTATGCAAGGCACTGTGTTTATTAACTAGTATAAAATTATCTCGTGGAACCCAAGATAGTAAACAATAGAATATTCACAATCTAGTAGGAAATGTATATATACAAAGCTAAATTGTTTTAATATTCTTTTATTATATTATAACACAAAAGTTTAAAAAGTGGTGAAAAAATAAAAATTATTATATATTAATAAAACTTTGTTTTAATGAATAGGATGAGTTTTAGATACTCGTAGTTAAATACCAACTTCATAGAAATAATAATTTTGCATACATACTTATAAGTTTCTTTTCGAATTTTTTATTGTGACTCATGGAACACCTGGGTATGCGTTGTGGAACACATTTTGAAGACCACTGCTCTAAACAGTTCGAAAAATAAAAATGATTGAGTGTATGGGATTATTTTCCTATTCTAAGTAACTCTAAAATCAATTTTATTTTATTTCATCAAGCATGGAATTAAAATTTTTTTAATATTCAATGTTTTTTACTGAAAATAAGGTATTCGAACACTTTGAAATGGAGCCAATTTGGTCAGAACACATACTTGTTTGTTCTTTATTTTATTAAATAGAGTTATCTTTTTTTGCTTTACAAAACATATTTTGGTTTTTTTTTCTAAGCTACTTAGTCACGTTACAATAAATTTCATAAAATTAGAAAAACCGGAAGTGGGCCTTTAGTCTACTAGAAGTGAGCATTTAAATTGTTCGAAATCTATCATGGTGAGTCTGATAACTCAAAACGTTATAAATGTATTTTTCTGAAACTTTTTGAAACTGATCTTTCTATTACTTTCTAGAAAATATTCTAAAATATTTCTTACTACAGGAATATTTTTTGAGTTATAGTCTGTTACTTAAATAATAGTCTCATAAAGAAAAAATGTCACGTTTCTTATACTATTTGCGCGAT